>OZ020482.1:43673093-43737878 GCA_963971345.1 Andrena flavipes
AGCGGGAGACGCGGCTCGCGCGCGAATCGATACGGGCACCTAGGAGATAGGGACGTTTTTAGGAGCGCGTATATGATACCCCCTCGGATGCGCTGCGGACGAATTGAATGGGCCTCCGCGACGCGGGAGACACAGCAGCGGTGACGCAAGATCGGGCGAACGCGAGGGACCGAAGGGAGATAGATAGTGCCGGGGATGAAAGAAAGTGGTGAATGGAACGCGGCGTATGAAAAGAGTTGTACCGATTGTGAGATCCTCGTACCGAAACTTATAAGAGTTGCAGTTTCTATGCGGTGGACCAGGTTGACGAGTTCGAGTGTCTAGGAATTAGTGACTAGGGCTGGTAAAGAGTAAAGGGAGAGAGAAAAGATGATTGAGAGTGGTAGGAGGAGAGCAAGATAATTTGGAGGGAGACCAGACAGAAGATTGATCGAAGCAGTAGAGTGGGCAGCGATGCGTACGAAGAAACGGATGGTGATATTATTTAGTCCGAGCTCTAATAGGAGCGGCAACCTGCTTCGATCGCGGGAGTAGCTCGTATATAATTCTTAAGCATCCCCCGTTAAGAAAAATTTCCTCCTTCGCGCGGCAACGTTAATCCGTGAAACGAGCCGAAATAATTTCAGCTCTCTCAGTTCGTATTCCAGGATTATCGCTGCTCCGCGTGAGACTGTTATTGCCTCCACCCTAGCTTGGAAAATAGAAATAGCTGGAAACTGCCCCCGCGTCGCTGGTTACGCGCTCGATAAATGCTCGTAAGTTCGTTAGCGCGGCGATTCCTTCCGCGGTGTGGACGTTATTATTAATATTCACGGCGCAACGAAGTCGAGGCTTTCTAGAATTCAATGGACGATGGTTTTCTGAATTACACTACTGAAACTGGGGATCAGTGGGTACCCAGAGATTCTTCTGTCCCTTCTCCCTTCCCTTGCAAGGTACATAATTCCAGTAGACGTTCAATCTGCAGCTGCTAAACTTGTTTAAACATTGGAATTCTTCTTTCAAAAGGTTTGAAGATCACAGTTTTGGCTGATCGTACAGACGCCTTCCTTTTCTTCAGCTCCCGTGTAATACACAGACTATGTAATTAGTAAGGTTTATAACCTCTTGCTACGAGATCCTCCCAGTGTGAAACTAAAACGAACCTCGACTCGCCTCGCAGGAGGGCGGGGTACACAACTACACACATACGAGGTTTCCCGTCGCCCCTGTCAGGAGGAAACTTATTCGTGAACACACGGGAATGATTAATGCGGGTTATTTCCAACGCTAAGTCTACTTGTGGCAGCCGCGTGGAAAGCGACGCGACTAGGACGAGCTCGGGGATGGATATGCGGCCTCATAAATATACGATGCGCGTATCATCGACGGATATGCAGCTCCGATTAAAAATAATCCCTCTGAATGTACCGGGCATGCGTTGAAAAGTCAGAGACCGCGTTAACGAATGCGAGAAACACGCGTCCGGGACCCCTGTACGTGTTCAGACAGGCGATTAGAATTGGAAAATCGTCTTTAGCTTCTGGAATCATGCTCGGACGAGGTTTCCTTCGTGCATCTTTCATTTATCTTTTATTCGAATCGTCTCTCTTTTTTTTCTTCCTCGCGGAGACGACTCGGGAACAGTGAACTTTCTTTCCCCGAAAGTCACGGAATCGATGGTCGGATTTGGAATGACGATCACGGGCACGGAGTGGGCCAGGGAAGAGGCCTTCCTCCGACAGAAATAAAGTCACGTTCCAGGGGAGAAATACGAGCGACCCATGCTGAATTCGCTTGTCGTCGCCACACACTCACGCGCGCACGTAGCTGCTGGATGCCCACGCGTAGACGAGCCAATGGTTCGCGCCGCGATTCGAGTTTCTCGAACGAGAAATGGCCGCGGTTTTAAACGGCGGAAAGGCAACTTAAGTCAACGCAGCGGAGGTTATAAAATATCCAGCGAAAGAGATCCACGTGCCAAATATTCGTCTTAATACCTCGGTTACTGCAGAAAATTCTGTTTTTCAGTGACCTCTACCGTTGCTATTTAAAAGCGCGGTGCTAACGCCACGCGATAGTAATCTGTAATTCAGTGTGATCGCAAGCCTGCCAGGGATTGATTCGGGGTGGAAATTGGGAGCGCAGCGTCGCTCGACTTTTCACGAAACCGCGCCTTGGAACTTAGAGTCCACGTGTTTGCGGTCACTCCCATTCCGATCCCTCTTTTCTCTGTTCGGTCTCTGCGGAGGTATCGATCACCGTAGCCTCCCGCGTTAAATACAATTTTCCGCAGTCCCCGGAGATAACGGGAGAGAGCCGTGGCTCGGGAAGGGCACCGTTAAATCGAGAATCCGCTGGCCGGCGGAGGCGATCCCAGCGTGGCCAGGAACTGTCGATGGTGGAGGTCTGGTCAATTGGTGTGAACGTACTCTGTGAGTACGCGTCCATTCTGGCTCGCAGCTTGGGAAGAGCCCCTTTAGAAACGTTCCACTGGCAGCGGGCCATCCATTAATACGAATTAGAGTATTTAACTTGGGTGGGCGGCAAAGGGGGTGGAGGGGGTTCGAGAGAGGAAACAGCGGCGGATAAAGGGGAATGGAACGAGAATGGAAACGGTCGAGTTGCGCGCACCGCACTCCGTGGAAACAAATTGGCTGAATTGCTACGAAACCGCCCGACTGACTGCGAGACCATCGAAATTTTGTTCTGCCTCGATATTCCGGTTCGAGGATTTTTCTTAATACGCAGGTATATATTAGTACTTGCGATCCAGAGAGCGCGGATCTCGCGAGCTTAAAAAAAAACAAGCGTCGGGCTAAGCGGAGGGGGAGACATTGTTAAATGATAACTGCGATTTAATCGGGCGCTTGAAAGGACTATCGAGTTGCGTTCCCACGGATTCTAAACGAGACGCGTCGAGGTGAATTCGGTGCACGATCCGGTGTATCGCGTTGAGTAATATGACAGAATTGCAGCTCATTCAAATCATTAAGCTCTTCTCCCGGCGGCTGTAATTTATTTCCCTGTCTAATAAAAGTCACTCGTCGAGTAATCCCCGATAGGACAGTCGACGATTCCGCCTATTCGTGACAGATCGAAGACCAGCCTCTTCCACGCGGTGTTGTTATTTTTGTGTCACCTCTGCGATTAATGATCTCATACAATAATACATGTGTACTCTCGTGTCACTGCTACGTTCAGTCATCACTCATCATTTAATAAGCTGCTGATCAGTATTGCTCTTTTAACCTGGATACCGTTGCATCTATTTTTGCTATTTAGAATTTCGGGACCTAGATATTTTGGAATTTGCGGACCTAGGTAACACGATGTCCAGGCACGTGCCTAAATATTTTTTAATTAATTACCTCGAAATCTGGAGCATCATCAGCCCTACGCGGCAAATCTTTAAACATTACAGTACTCAGATACACATTAACATTCACATCCTCGCTTAAGGTACACTCTCCTCTACAGTATTGCGCTTATAATTGCGCGCTCATTTTCGTCTGCAGATTCAGCGGCTCAGACAATAAGCAGCTTAGGTATCCTCCTATGATGCTTGTTCTATCTCTGTCCTCTCCTCCATCCCCATCGTGTCTCCACCCTCCGACCACCCCTTTCGCTCTTGCTGCCTCTGTCTCTCCGGGGTCGTCCGCTATTGATTCCAGGTTTATTCTTGGCGACCAGGTCGCTTTATTGTCGTCAAAACATCCAAAGCACAGGAAAGGCTATCACGTTCGAGACTTCGGCGCTCGGGGATAGTCGATTTCAAGGATAACTCAGCCTCGCTTCGACGATTACAAGCGGTCATCGAGTCTTGCACACCCGAAGACAAGCTCTAGTGCTTCAAACGTTTTACCTGCGTGTCAGCTTTCGATCCCACGCTTTCCCAGTTTCAACTACCGTTTCACACGAATCTTAAGAATTCCCCCAAAGGGACAGATAGTGTTCAGGTATCTCAATCCCAGTTAGTTCAGTGGGTTACGTTAAATCCAGGTCGCTAGTTGGAATCAGGGCTCGCGCAAACATACCGCAACAACCCACCGTGGACAGTAACGCGAATTTTCATGCATCGATAGTCGATCGGACGGAGGAAGGTCCCTGTCGACGGAATAAATTCCCTTTCCGCGTAAACGGCCCGTACCGCGGCATTAATAAATTAGCATCGCGAGCACGCGCTAAATTTCCATGTAACGAGCCGCTTAACGAGACCAGTGACTTGCTACTTACACCGTGTTCCAGCAATTAAACGTGTCGCGATGGAGCGTGATCCGCGGTGTATTGAATTCCGCGATATAGACGTTAAGTTCTTTTTTTTTTTCAAGGGACATCGATGTCGGTTTCCCCAGTCTACGATACCACACACGCGACACGGTGTAATTATCGCTTCCTCCTGGAATGCATTTTAAACCGACGCCGCTGCGCCCCGTAATTGCGATTCAAAGTGACGATTATTCGCCTCTCTTGTTCCCTCTGTCAGCGTGATCTACGAGGGAATGATAATTATTATTCGAGCGATTATAATCGAGATATTACAAGCCTACCTAACTTTGCCACAAAGCTGGAAGAAAGGAAAATTACTTACGAAATTAATTATTCACATTCGTGTCGTAAAAACGTTGGTACTTAAAATCTGACACGATTGTGACACGTGGACGAGGGTGGCCCTGATCTTCCAATGCAAACAGCCCTTAGTGATCCTCCGTTACGCGATACTGTATAACGCAATGAAATAAAGGCCCCTTTGTTTTCACACGATATCGCGAGAGATTCGCTTTTACAACGCCAGCATGGAAACAGGCCCCTTTTGCATTACCCGGTGCAAAGCACGCAAACAATGTACCCTCGAGCTCTTACGTCACCACGATTCAGTGTCGTGTTGGTATTGCGTCACTGCAGCGTCAGCGATACGTCAATACTATGCCCATGTGAGTGCTTCTGCCCGTTTCCCATGGCGCTGTCGCGGAAGTGCGAATTGCCTTAACGTTCGCCAGTCCCTCCTGCGTTCATCTCGTCTACTGCCAGATCTCTGACCTCGTTCATTCAAGCTCCATCGGTACGGTATTTCTCTGCACTACCCTCGCCCCGGTCGATAATGCATCGTGCAGCGTACTAATGAAAAAGGCGGCGGGGATTGGAAACTCAGGGTCTAATTGTAGGAACACTGAGGTTCCAGAGACTCCTAGAGTCTTCCGACTATGATTCTAGATTCTAATAGTTTTCTAGACAGGTTCTCTGATCCCTTTGACAAGAAAGTCTGTCATATAAGTACAACTCTGTTGCTGGTACTTTGGTGTCCGCTTCAATTACATCGCCTATATCCAGAAAGTCAGTTATCCAATGTCTCGTAAAGACTTTGCTCTGATTCCCCTGGTTCGCACGCAATAACCGTAAGGCCCAAGCAATAACGACGGCTACGGTCCACTCCTCTCGAAGGGGAAGCCTGCTCTGAATGACCACTTGTATATCCCTCGCGGATAGTTTCGAACTGCCGCAAAAAGCTGGACGACGAGGAACAGTTGAAGCTCTTATTAGAGGGCCTGTTCAAGTTTCCTCGAGATACAGGGATTCGCGGGACGCCGACGACGGCGCAACGAGGGGAAAAAGCGACAGCTCGGGCAACGAATACTAACAATCCCCAATTGCCAGCGTGAACGCTGATAACGTTCAATGTGGATTTTCTTCGCGGCTCGTGAGAAATCGTCCTGCGGCCTCCGCTTCAGAGAATGGAGCGCGATAAAAAGTTCCCTCTAACGGCCACTCCAGGACACGACATCCTCGATAAAAAGTTGCTCCTTTATCGCCGCCGTGGATGGTGTAATTAAATCCAAGGACCCGCGATATTAAAATCACAGAGGCGCCAAATAACCAGGTTCACGCGAGATTCCCGGCAAGGCACCTCCAGGCAGCCATTATTCCTCTTGATGAACAATAAACGGTTCGCCAAGAAGTGGGTTAACCCAATGACATGCGCCGCCGGAGGGAATTAGGTCGCTGAATCGCTTCTATTCCCTTCGGTCCGTCTCCTTTGTTGATTAATCTACTGTTCCGTGAGATAAGACGCGAGGTAAGAATCACGATGATTCTTCGGGGTCACTCGATCCTCGTGTGTCCGCTCGCCGAGGCCTTTTCACAGCGGACGCTCCACAGCTTTTCATTCTCCGCGCGCATTCGCGTCCCGACGAGGTACCTAGTTCCTTTCGCCCATTCTTTTCGTCCCTTTTTCCTCGCGCCTGCCATTCGCGCTCCTTTTATTTCCCTCGGTCCCGGCTCGTTAGACCCCGTTTCGTCGATCTCGAGGTGTCCTTCGCGACAGAAAACTCGTCAGGATCTGTCCCCTTCAGCTGGAAAAAGCGGCGGGGCAGGCGATCGTGGGAAGCTAGCCAGCGAGCTTACAGTTCGCTGGTTTTCCACGGAGGAAAAAGGTTCGACGTCTTCTTCGAAGCTTGAGCAGTGAGTTCACTCGTGGAACTTCTATTAGAAACGATCCGCAGTATCGATTCGTATACAACAAACCGTCGGACGGACAGCGTGGCCTGGCTAAATTGAGTTTTCAGAAAAATGGCGTGGCAAGCTGTAACAAATGGTTCTGGCGAACTTCGTTCCTACTCGAGCCAGGTATTTCGAAACAATCTCGAAAGACGAGCACGCTGGACGAACCATCTGTAACCTGTCTCTCGGGAATTATGCTCGCAGTTGTTGTTTCTATTGCGGCCGCAGAGAAATCGGTTCCATTTGCTGGCCTTAGGGGAGTGGTTCTTTCGTAGTTGCGGCTCGATATGCTGCCCGTATTCATAAGTTTTCTTCCGCGTTTTCCGAGAGTCTGGAATTGACTAGGGATACATCAATCTTGCGTGAAAGGGATTTGATTGTCCTCGGAGTAAGACGATGATCGTGTGCATTCATACGATTGTGCAACTAGCCGTGATTTGAAAGGGCTAAAGAGAAGTGGCTGGCGAAGCGATCTACTCGCGGATTGAAAGGGGAAGTGTAAATGCAAAGTGGCACGTGCAATAAGTAGATAGGAAGATATAAGGATTAATGGAGGCCTTAATACATAATAAGAATATACATACTTAGTACCTTAGTATTGTGGCACTGTTGCCCCAATTGCAACTCTGGCGTTGAGTTCAGGCACTGGTATTTGAGCTCCTAGTATGTATTTAAATACCAGTAGCCCAGTTGTTAAAGATAATGCCCACGTACCAAGTGTCGCTGTATTAACCCATGGAAAGCTTAGGTGGTAGATATTCAGCTATCCAGATATCACGTAATTCATTCCAGGAATTCGAATCAGGTCGCAGATCGAACATCGTGAATCGATTCCCTGATCGTAGAAGCAGGCAGTTGCACAGATGCTACATGTATTAGGTTGTTGCAAATGCAATGCCCGTTTTCTATAATTTAAACTTCTCGGCTTTGTAGCTTAGCTCCTTTCCGTGCAGATGGCGTTGTATTTGTATCATTTGAAAAGTACATGTTTCACACGTGATTTGGCGTGTATAATTTCTGCTATATTGTGCGGTATACGTAATTAAAAACCGTTTTAACTGATCATGGAAAAGAAGGAAATTCGAATTATTTACTTGTATGAGTTGAAACATGGTCAGTGCGGCTAAAGCAACGCGGAATATAAATACTGCTTTCGGCAATGGTACTGCAAATGATCGGACCACTAGGCGTTGCACAGTGGCGTGTATCTAGGGAAAATTGGCCAAAGGTAATATTTTTGAATCCAAGATAAATTGTTGGAATAAATTTCAATACTATAACTCTAAAATGATAATAATGTATTGTTTTAATGTTAAATATTGAATATAAAAATAATGATAATTAACTATAAGTATACAAATTTCACACACATGAAAATATCGCAAGAAGATGAATATTATAATTGACATTATTATACTCTTAAATATAATATTCTTCCCCTTGTGATATCTTCATGTATTTTAACTTTTTATACTTATAGTTAATTATCATTACTTTTATATTCAATATTTAACATTAAGAAAGTACATCATTATCATTTTAGAGTCCTATTATTGAAATTTATTTCAACAATCTATCTTATATTTAAAAATATATAACTATTTGCTTAGGTGAAGAAAAAAAATATATAGGTCGTGTATTCTCCTCTGCCATAGTTGTAAAAAGTGAAATAAACCAATAATACCAGAATCTATATTAACTTAGAGCATGTCAGATAGCTACCGACCACAAAAAAATCATAGTTCCACATTCAATGTAAAAATTACTTTCAATTCTGGTCTAAAAGTTTCAGATCATAACACACTCAACTTTCAGGTTTTCAATATTTCGATGGATGAAATACGTATTAGGTTTGTCAAACAAAAGTTTAAATTAAAAAATCAGAAACGGCCATTTCATTTGCAACAACCTAATATTCGCAAACGGGGACAAAACAGAGTACAATTTGCAGTCGTTTCCTTCAGACGCTTTTCTTCCCGTGTTTTTCATCGAAACGCAAATAGGGCGAGGAGAGATGACGGTCTCCTAGCATGTCGTTAATCGCTGCGCGTGCAACACGCAAAATGATTTGCGGCTTGTCCGCGGCTTCCACTTTTAATACTAGCTATCGAGCCTGTTGATTGCGGCGCTGCGAAGAATGCACGCAGACACAAATCATCGTCTCGTTCGCGCGTCGCATTTAAAATGCTAAAGTGATGCTTGCGACGACGATGGAGTATTTATTTCAGCTTTAGTTAAGCGAGTCCACCTTGGTCAGATCGATTCGGAGCACATTATACTCGAGGACTTTTATAAACCTCAGATACCGCCTCACTTTGCGGATATCTCGAGGCACTTCGACACCTAATGCGTTACGGTTGAAGAAAGCCGAGAGAATTAGAGGCAAAACCCACCTTAAATACCACGTAATGACTTTTTTCACCCCTCATTACCGGGCGATACAAGCGCAGAACATCTTGATGCGTCCAGGTGGTTCGTCCGCTGCAGTTCAAAAGCGTTTCAACTAACAAGGAAATTCTTTCTCTTTGCAGCACATGGTGCAGACAGGCATGGCTGCGCCCTACGGTGGGGGTGTCTTCCCCCCGCCGGTGAACGGCGTAGCGGGCGTCGTTGGGGCAGCTGGTGCAGCGGGTGAAGTGAAACCACCACCACCAGTGCCAGTGAAAGAAGACAACAGTGGTACACCACAACAGCCTCCACCCAGTGGGCCTCAGGTACCACCACCGGCAGGCGCCCCACATCCAACCGCCCCTGGTGCCCCGACCGCGGCCAGCTTTAGTCCGCCCCCGCCTCCGAACGGAGTCGATCAACAGGCTATCGTAAGCTATCTTCCAGTATTTCAATTTTTCATTCTTTTCGAACACCGAGATTGATCGGAACACTACTTTCCGCGCTAAACTTAATTCGAGGTATCTCGCGCTATTCATTGGCAGCCTCCTATGCCTTGTGACTGATAATTTCCACGGAGGATAAACATAAGACAGCGCACACCGTTCCGAACAGTACACCGATTGTGAGAACGATCGCATCGAAAGGCAACCGGGCCGAGACGCCGTAAAAAGAAAGAACCTCTGAATGGGACTCGAAGGACAGCTCGCAATCAGACCGTCCCATAAAACGCTCGTTGACATTCTCGCTACACTTCACAAGTAGGGGAACGGCAGAGCGCGCGGAGATACCGTCTTCCGGCGGATGTAGCAGCAGAATACGACCCCGTGAAGCCGAGGTCACGCCACGTCGATTGGCCTCTCGATTCGGTCTACCGAAACCGCAGCCAGAAAGTCCTTGGTTCGCGTGTCCTTGCTACCGCGGCGAGTGACGAAACTCTCCTGGCCCATCCTCGCTGCCGGATCGCCTTCAGCCTCGCCAACCTCGCGCTACACAGAATTTCTAACGAAAGGTGCCAGACGCGATAGAAACAACGGCTATGATCTTTACGGGGCGTCGCGAACCTCGATGCCCCGTCACGTACGCGCGCGGTGTCGATGATTCCACGCACGTAGGGATCGAAAAACAGAGGCGGCGGGGAGGTTGGTGCTGATGAACACGATTACGATAGCGTTGGATAGAGTTGAGAAAAGTTCTGCTGGGTTTGCGAGGGTCTGAAGCTGTGGGAATCGGTAAAGGGGACTTGTTGTTAGGCGGCGTAATTGGCGCAGCTGTCTCTCGGAGCACCCGGTTGTGGCATTGAGATTTTGTTACGCGCCGAGTTGATTCAAAATTCGCGATCTCTGGAAGTTCACTAATAGCAAGAAGCTATTTGGGAAAATCGCTGCAGAGGGATCAGGTGTTTCTATGTCGACGTAGTTTGACGTATGCCTTTATACTCCACGTGCAATTGGACCAGATCCTCCCTTTCAAATTGTATCATCGGTAAAATACATAACCCTCCGCTTCCGGCTTTTTCCGCCAGGCTCGAGGTAACTCAAACATCCTATTTCGCTCGCAAACAACCGGGATTTGTTTGAACTAGTTCGAGCTGATATAACAGCCACGATAACTCGTCGACGGTCTGCGTCGTTGTAATTGGTGGGACTCATAAAACCGCCTAATTAGCCGCACTAATTAAACTAATTCCGTTCGTTAATTGAATTTAGTGGACGGACGAATTCCCTGCCCCTGGTTTGTTAATTCCTGGCACCGCGTTGGTCGACATGGTCTTCTGGTCTTAGGAGCCTGAGGATTTGTGGCGGAATCTTTGTTGGTTCGGTTCCAAAGGGCTCCGCATCTAGAAGCTTCTACTTCTGCTCTTGCAATTTATATTCTACGCTCCAGATTTCTAACATTCACTGTTCAAACATTTCTACCTCTGTTCTTAGATATCACTTCTCATTCCTCAGTTCTGAATTCTCGATCTTCAATTCTCAGCACGTAAAACTCTGAAATAAGTTCGCCTTACTTTCTAATCCAATTCCTCGACGTTAGATTCTCAGGCGAATCACTGGTCGCAATCATTGGCCTCGGAAACCACAGTTTGAAGCGATTACGAGCAATCGCGATCGCAATTCGGACTGGGCACGATTCAGAGAACACTTTGCTTGGCGATCGTATCTAATTAACCCGGACAGGGGGGACTATGCGGAGCATTTTGGACACGGTTGAGCCGAGCGTGAAGAGTTCCGAACAATGTCGCTGTTCCGGGCGACGTGGTCCCTTTGTTCGTGGCTCGTCTGGTCAATTAACCAGTCCCGGTTAGTCAGCAGCTCGTAAAGCTGCAGGCGCAATTCGTTCTCCTTGCTTTACACTCGGAAATTACCTCGAGCCTACGCGACTTTTCGCTTCTAGCTCTCCGAAACGTCGATCGAGCGACTTTTGCTTAGGAATACCCGAAGGGACCATAGAAATTCACTGTGCAACACTTCTTTGAGACTGGAAGGCTTTGGAGATCCAACTCCCGCCTTGGAGAGTTCTCGGAAATCTGCTGGAGAACGAGACACTTGTTTAGTAATATACACTGCAAGCGAGATACTCTGGAGATTTATCTTCCGACCTGCAGAGTTCTTTAGAAACTTGAGACACCCAAAGGGACTTACCTACTTTGAACGTCGGGAAGTTAGAAAGCTATATTAGTTAGAAACCAAAGCAGAGGTATCCTTATGCGCCTAGCACGGAGAGTTGCATAAGGTTAGGAGTCTTCATCTTTAAAACTCATTTAAGTGTCCCTAGAAAAGTTACCGGAAAATCCTTTTTTTTTTGCCAGCAATCACATTTTCTGATCGCCTCAAAGCGAATCGAGCGCTCAAGTTTCATCTCGCAGCGGCTCAAAAGAGAATCGGCAATCCTCGAACGGGCAAATTGAATTACTTGGAGTAGAAGCGCAAATTAAAAGTTCCCCCTCGAGCCTGGATACGCTTTGCTCCGCAAGCGCACGGCGAAAGGGTCGCCGCGGCGTTCTTTGACGACGAAAAGCCTCAGACAATCCAGTTTCATCGTGACTCGAGTGTGTTCGGTGACCGACGGGAAAGTTCGCCGACTCGTCTCGAAAATTTCCATTCGCGGCTCTGGGTTCTTTGCAGCCCACCCTCGTTAGCCAATACAAAGTCGTGTCTCGAGAGGAGTTCGAGTGTTTCGCGGGATTTCCAGCCTGTGCACACTGCCGCTGTTTTTTGCCACCTGTCCGTCCGAAAATTTTCCCTGGAAGCCCCGCAACCTGCCTCGAAGCTTGCGATCAAATGAATTTTCCAAAGCGAGAATTTAGCAGGTTACATGTATCGGTAAATATTACCGTCGCGTGCTAGTTTTACCACTGAGAGGAGGAAAATTTCCCTCTTCTTTTACTCGATGATAGATGATCACCTTTCCTCGTCTACCTTCCGCGAGATTCTTCCAGCGCCTTTTTGCCGCGGTTTCTTCGGGGGAATTGAAGAGGAAACAAATGACTGGGAGTTTAGGGGAACGATAAATCCCCGCCAGGAAAGAGAGAAATCCCTATTATTCGTGTCGGGCGAAGAGCTTCTCAGAGATAACGAAGAGTCCGCGAATGTTTCTTCGAGGATACTTAATTTCGATGGATATATTTCCTCTACTTTCGGCCTTTTTACAAGTTTCTCTTGCTGCAACGGCGCCGCGGAGTTTCGTTATAATTTTCGTATCGACCAGGACCCTGTAAAGTGGAAGAAAAAGATTCACAAGACAGTTTTCTGTGATGGTCGTTGAAGCAAGTTCTTTGGAAAGATCGATGCTCGAAGCCCGTTGACGAGCAAAGGAATCAATTAATCTTCTTAAGGTCGAGGCAGACTAATTTGCGTCATTAAAATTCCGCTCGGCTGTACACAAAGGCGAATCGCTCGCGAAGAAGAGCGAGGGCACTGGGTTTGCACTGTGCAAAAGCTGGATCGATTCTCGTTTCATCGTTAAGTTTACCAGGGAAATATTCTGCCGCAGTTCGCTTTTGCGTTCTCTTGCGAACACTTGCGATTATCGTAGGAATTTCTCCCTCCATTTTGCTAATGCCACGTGTGCTCGGTGCTATGAAATGTCGGATAGGCTGTTTGAAGGAGCTCGAAGCTAAACTAACGTTTATAACACGGCATAAACTAGCGTAAAGGTAAACCGGAGTGACAAGCGTTTCCGCGAAGCCTTTGAAGCGTCTGGTAGCTCTCAGAAATTCGATTCTTGAAGTTTGCGTCGCGGCAAACTCCGCAGACTTTGGAAATTGTTCTCGCGGATACTGACGCGGGTCTATTATTCCGGTGAAACTGCGATTATTTGCCTTGAAATGCAACAATAACTGTTCTCGATAACACAAAAGCGGCATTGAATTTAATTTAATGGCTTTCGATGAACTGGAAATGGATTGAAAACGTAGCGCGGACACTTTCCTTCCAATTGCGATCACTAGCCCAGAAATACAGGGGAGTATAAAACAACATTTAAATGCCGCATAAATATCGGCCTCGGAAATCCCCGCGGTGCTGAAAGCGAATCCACTGATCCTCGAATATCATTGGGCGTCTCGAAATATGATGAATTTCGAGGTGGACAGCGTATAATTCATCCGACGACAAGTTTCAGAGGCGCGCATCGTTCATCGCATCGCAATAATTTCGCCTAATTGGACTATTCGTTCGACGATCGTGAAATTGTCCCGCGCGGACGGGTATTGCGAGCCAATAAAAAAAAAATGGAACAGGCAGAGCGCAATTTTATTCGATTAAACGCCACGGGGGTCGGTCTGGTATCGACGAGACAGGCCAGGGGTAAGCTGTGAATCACAAAGACTGCAGAGCTTCGTGTCCAACCCCTGTGTTTTTGTGCTTTTACATCTCTGTCGCCGGAAAGCACGCGAAAATTTTTGCCCCTTTTAATTTTCGAAAATACAATACGAAGACGGATCGAAGGACAGAGCTTTGTCGCGTCTCCTCGAAATTTCATCCCTGAAATTTTCCATTTTCTTTGAACAAACCCGTACTGTGTAGCCAGGGCGGATTGCTAAACGGACGGGGACGCAAGGAAATTTCAATGACGCGCATCGTTTCCGGCAAAAAAAAATTGTTAAAGAAGAGGACGCGCAGAGGGGCGAGGGTGTACGCTGAAAGAATGGCGGAGGAGAGTGGCCGCCGGGAGGCTTTCTGTTTTCCACCCTGCTAGATTCCGTCGCCGTCAGCCAGCCAGGGTCTCCCGCCTCTTTTGTCCCCGCGGAAGCTTGAGGAAAAAGTTTTAATCTCCCGCGAAACAAGCTTCTCGCGTCGGGAAACGCGTCTGGGACGCGTATCGGCGCCGTTCTTCGGCCCTTAAACTCTTCCGGTATCGCCTGGACTGCCGATGAATAATTCCTCAGCCTCCTGCCGCGAGCCGTGGAGACAGAGCTTCCCCCCCAGACGCTGATGCATCTAAATTTCATCACCTACGCCGCTTTGTTGCACGGGGGATTAATTTCGGTCTCGGCGAATCGCGTGGTAACCCCTTGACAGTCGGGAACGTCACCTCTATCAGTGAATTTCAGGAATAGCCGCTCGTGGACGTTGAGAACTGCTGTCAAAATTGCTGTCGAGATACGGGGATCGAAAGCTATAGCGAGGTTTTGAGCTCACTGAATTAATTACACCGCCGCACGCTTTGCCTACCGCAGAGTTCTCCCCTCTATGGCGGAAGTTTAAACGTCTTCTCCGGCTAAGTGTTTATTAATAACACGCACAGCGTGGCTCGAATTGCTTTAGTTCCAGTACACGGTCGCCGGCGGTGCGAGCAAGCACAGAGACAGCTCGTGATAAAGTTCCCGTGTGCCAGTGCTCAGTAGCACGGCCAGAAATTCCATCGCGAGCTGCAGCTGCGTCTGGCTATATGCGACGTGTGTTCACTAAGCTTCGTTAGTAGCGCCGGCGAGATAAGGTCGGCCGTACGGCTGACCACTTACGGGCTGCACTACTTGCTGCTCTTACACACCTAATGAATACATATGTCAAAAGAAATTGCAATGTGCAACGTAGAATTCACTTTCCCATCCGATCAATCGCGTCTGAATAGAATCTGACTCTTGTTTTCCTGCTCGTTGAAACTAATATTCTGTGTTTGATTTCCGACCTTAGTCGGAGGTGTTTCAGGCAGCGGTGGCGGCCGCGGCAGCTGCAGCAGCAGGCGGCGCTGGTCAGCAACCAGCCCCTACACCCGCTGGAAACGAAACCAACCCGGAAGGTGCCGTCGAGGGCACCACCCTGGTGCCTGTCACCTCTGGTGCGACGACACCGGCGGCCGCGACACAGGGTACAGACCTGAAAGGTCAGCCAAAACGGCTTCACGTCAGCAATATACCTTTCCGTTTCCGGGACCCTGATCTCAGGGCAATGTTTGGGGTAAGTTGCTTCTTCTCTCTATCTGCTTCCTCGTTGACCCGCACAGTTCACCTGGAACGTTTTAATTTAGTTCTTTACGAGCACCGTGTTGTAGCGGAAGTAAGCATATCCGTCGCCTATAACCTCAGTAAGCGTTTGATTAAATCGTTTGTTTGCTCGAGTTTCTTACTCGCTCGCAGAGATATTGATAACTTGACGGATTCTCTGCTGTTTCTTACCCACCTCGGGGTAGGAAGCTCCGTAAAGATTCACACGGTCTTGAACACTTGAGAATATCTATTTTAGTGCGCAGCTGGTGAAATGTTCTCGAGACAAAGTTGCTTTTTGTTTTCCAGCAATTCGGGCCAATCCTCGACGTGGAAATCATATTTAACGAAAGGGGAAGCAAGGTAAGCCCACGTCGCCCTTAGGCTGCGAGCCACCCCTGTCAACCCACCCCCGAAAATACTGTTAGACTTAAGCCACGCAGCTGCGCCCAACGGAATCCTCGCCGCCAGGACGAATTCAGCTTCGCGCCCCCCGAAATCACCTTAATTTCGTCGCCCGACGTTAATCCGCCACCCCCCGTCCGTGTCCCACGGAAGCTTGCGAAACGCCACTGGCACGTAACTGCCATCGGGATTGGTCGGAAAAGTATGAAACAGCAATCTCCGCGGGGCTGAAAATTTCTTCCACCGATCGAGCAACTTTTTTTTTTCTCCCGTCAGTCGCAACTTTCGCAATTTCCGTCGCGCCCCCGGTGCTCGTTCTTTCGATGTCTTCGCGACAGGGGGGCCGCCTGTCCCTCGCACGCGACCCGATTTTCCTCCTTCGGACACGCGAATGACCCGCGCCCGCTTATTGGAAAAGTTGGCGCGAAGACGTCCTGGCTACGAGGAGGTCGCGGGGCCGTAATCATTTGTTGGAAGGGACGCAGCGCCACCAGGGGGTCCTTTCAACCCCCGCCGCGGAGCTTGATTCTATATCGGCCCCGAAGCACACGGCAACCACGAGCCGGGAGATTCTGGGAGAACTGGGACGTGGCGCTACGTCCACTTCCGTTTACGTTCTTTTGCAGCGCGGTGGCAACGCCTCGCGGTACTTTATCGTCCTAGAAATGGACAAAGTGTGACGTGAAAGAAGAATTCCCCGGTGCCATTGTCGAACGACCTTTAGTTGCGATTCTTCGAGCCCCTGACCGCCAAGTTCTTTAGAACTATGGCGAGAATGACTACGTACGTTGCTTTCTCCTTCGTTTCGTCACGTGTTTTTATCTCGCGCTACGTGGGTGTAAGGTTATATTGCCACTTTGACGCGAAATAGGAGATAGGACGATACCTCGCTTCTAATTTATGGGAAACGAGAGGACGGAGATATTTTCTTCTCCCTGTCTCTTTGTATTAGCTAGGACCAAGTGCTACCGAAAACTATTCTTTAGATTTCTCTGCAGAAGAGAGGTGCTTTAGATCTGATATTCGAACTGGGACCCTGCTTTCATCGCGCACAATGCCGCGGTGTCCTTTGATTTATACGGATATTTCTCATACCCGTTCGCTATAGAGAATCATATTGTAGGATCCGATGAAAAGAACTGATCTGGATTTAGAATTCGGGCTCATTCAATGGCTAAATTTTTCTCTCATTCAATCTTCGTCTTCTTAACTCTTCATACATTCGACGACCCGAGGATCCACTTCTTCACCTGATTTCCAACATCAACGGAACTTCGTTCGTCTGCAGATTCAATTCTCTCAACTTTTCGTCGCCAACTCGGTCTTCGGATCGAGACATACTCCGTCTGAAATCTGAGGGAACACTCGCGCGAAAGCACCGACAATTATCAGCCGTTTGCGCGCACACGAGGCAGGAACGACGGATCTAGGGAATAGAAAAAAGAGTGGAGCCAGAGAAGAGAATTGGACGCGCGGGGGGAGTTTGAAATGCAAATAGGTTTCAATATGGATGACAGAGGTCTGGATAAGATCCGCAGTAATACATCGTGCCGACAGCCTGCATCCGGTGAGCTTGCATATTCAGCGTCTTTGCGTCAAGTACAGTCAAGTGCACTTCATCAAGCTCCTGCGGTACACCGGTAACCCAATACCATCGGCTGCTGACGACGTCACGCACGCTCGACCGTTGTCCACTCCGCAATGATCGAGCCCCCGATACTCGCGGCAAGATGGTTCTGACGTTCCCGTTAAATCACTTGGCCGAAGATTTCTCGAAACCCTCCATCCCGCCCAAGCAATTAAGTATATTGTTTGCTCGGACCCTTTGCGTCTCGGGGCCAACTATTGTAATTACGAACGTCACTTGCTCGTCGGGTGCAGTTTTTCAAGGATCTCCACGTAAATGGAAACTTCGTTACGTTGACCCAGGTCAAAGAGCCCCCGATTGGATCGTGCCCCCTCGAAGTTGAAAGTCCTTTAGCTCGAGCAGACTTCCGATTTAGAACGAGTTGGAAGTATCGGGAACTGATATTGGTCATCGAACTCGCGGTAATCCTAGTAGAACTTTCCTGCCTTCGACAGAATTCCATATAGACTCGCAGAGTACTCTGAAGGACCGTTTAAAAGGTAGAGCCCGGGCGGTGGAAATATGTATCTCGGAAGTGATTTTACGTAACAGGAGGAGCACAGCGTTTCGCAAACGGCTAATTGGACTTCCCGGGCGGTCATTCTCCCCTTCTTCGCCTCGTTTTCTATAGAGTTCGGTAAATTTGCCGCGGTCTATGATGTCGCGCGGAAAGTTGCCGGGAGCAATAACGGGACGCGAAGGGTCTCGAATGAGAGGCCACGTTGACGGTGATTCGGTCGTCCAGGGCATCGTAATTAGATCAGAAATCCATTATTTCGAGCGACCCCCCCTTGCGCATAATGATCCCGTGAAACGCGGAGCTCGAGGACAGAAAAGTTTCGAGGACCTCGGTCGAGGAACGCCACCCCGGAGCTTCGAGCTTGCATATTCAACGGGTCTTGTCTCGGATTCTTCGCTGAACAGGGGGCGGCACGTTACATCATTGTAGGTAACTGGAGGCGAGTAATCAGAAGCAATTTTGAAGTTTCCGCGTTTGGTTCGGATCTCGGGCGACACTCCAGGCGCGACTCAACGCTGGAACATCGATTCTATCGCCAAGTGAATTAACAACGTATTCCGTCTTACGACTTAATCGTCTCCGGTGCGCTTCGTCCAAGTCTCTGACTGGATCTTCGTTCTGTGCTGCCGTCTATTTCGTCTGGCAGTTGGAAACTCGACTGATCAAGTGTCGACTATTACTTGCCTGTGACGATCTAATTGCAATAGAATTCAAATCCCGATTCTGAACTCCCTGGTAACACGTTCGATCGACCAAACGAATCGATGGTCGCGATTGCTGTAAAATCGAAAATCAAATAACGGAGGACGACAGGCGTCGGCCCGAGTCTATTAGCTAATAATGGCGGAGAGTGGTCTATGTCGATGGTTGGGGACAGTTCTGACAGGAAGTTCGCCAGGAGTCACATCCGTCGTCGGCACAGCCAATCCCAAGCGGCGTGTGTAGCATTTCCAGTTACAGCGACCTGGAAAGGGATTAATTAAACTCGCTGACGACGGTTATCGTCCCTGATGATCGTCGTCGGGCATCCGTGGAGCGCGTTTTTCTTTTCTGTTTGCCCGGTGGCGTGCAATCGGCCCCTGATTGGTCGCGCCAAGTCGCTTTCGTTAAATACATGAAAAAGCAGCGGCGACGAGGGATCGTGCTCCAGTTAATTCGCCAAGTGACTTCACAGGGAAATCGCTACGCGCGCTGTTTCACTCTCTGGGATTGCTTGCAGTTTCTATCTTGGGTGATTACCAGTAGAAATTCGTTATATCGAATGAGCCATCTTTGGGGGAACCGTCGCTGTACCTAATCAGTGAACAGCCACTGGAAACCTTGTCACCTAAAATATTTGCAGATTACTCAGGGATCTCAAAGGTTTAATTACCACTCTAGTATCCTATTCTATAGTAATCCTAGAAGTGTGTCGATTAGCCAGGATACCAAGATCTTCTTCCTCGATAAAAGCTTTCAGTCAGTGAACCGTATATTTACGAAAATCAGTAGTTATGTATAGGATTAGTCGGACATAGGGCTTCTGGTTGACTGTGACGCTAAAAGGTGCCACAGAATTCAGTCGAGGAGTGGAAAATTCCCCCGTATTAAAGGAGCTCGATAAATGGCGGAAAAACGGCCTCCGGTTAAACGCAGGTTGGCATTCGTCACGCGTCAGAGATTTAGCCGCGACAATGGCACCAGGGCAGCTTACCTTTTGCATTGCAAATGCTTTTCGCGACATTCCCGCGGAAATATGCACGACCGTTGCCATCGTTCCTTAGCGTTTAAGAGAGCCAGGACGCGAGGGGATCTGGAACAGACGAAATCTGCACGCGATTACCACGGATGGATTGCACGAGAGGCTACAAAGGAACGATCAACTCCTAACTCCAGGAAAATAGAAAGATTCCTATCGAAGATCGTTACGGTCGTCATGGATCCCCTCACGGGCCTGGTTAACCCGTGATTTCTCGCGCAGCTCTCGCGGAAACCATGCCCGCAAGCTCGATTTCCTCCATGCGACGACCACGTTGTTTCTGTCGAGGAAAAACGAAACAGGGACTCGCGTTCTCGCGAGAGCAACGCGTTTTCTAGCCAGTAAGGCGTGCGAGAGAGAGAGAAAGAGAGAGAGAGAGAGAGAGAGAGAGAGAGAGTGACGATGATGGCGCGAGTCTGTGAGAGAGACCTTTTCTCGAAAGCTTCGTCAATGTAAATGGAATGTGGCATCCCTAATGAAGTGCAGCATTTTGGAGACGAGATACTTTGAGACCAGCGCGGGGGAGGGCGCCGATCGCGATTGCCGACCTTTTATTTTTCCATGCTCTCAAGCCTTTTCTTTTTTACAAGGGGTTGGAATCAAATAATAAAAATTCCAGAGTTTTATTAGACAATTTTGTTGGAGGAGGTGGGGTAACGATGGGGAAAATTGTGTTTCGCGGGCAACCGGTCGGCGCGCTTTTCCAGCACTGAGTATGTGCCAGTGACACGTACATACATACCATAATATATAACCAATGGTGTTAGTTCTCGTAGTTGTTAGACGAGCTATTGCATTTTTACTAGCTAGCATTCCGCATTTTATCATTATTTAGCTCCCATTGGTTATAAGGCAGCTCGGTGCACCCTGCGTAACTGTGTTCGCGGCTGCTTTTGACGAACTGTGTACGAAAGTAACTAAACAATCCTCTTCCCCTCCACCAACCCTCTCTGTACACCCGTTGTATACTCTTGGAGCAAGTAACACCACCCTCGATTCTCTCTTCCTTTCACGATCTCAACCGCCACGCTCTTGTACAGTTCTATCGAAGACTAGAAAAGAGAATTCCATGGCTCGCGGTGTTCTCACGCAACCATCTTCTCCCCGTCACGGCG
Organism: Andrena flavipes; assembly: GCA_963971345.1. Taxonomy (NCBI): domain Eukaryota; kingdom Metazoa; phylum Arthropoda; class Insecta; order Hymenoptera; family Andrenidae; genus Andrena; species Andrena flavipes. The sequence goes on from OZ020482.1 coordinate 43,693,794, forward strand.
AGTACGTCGCGGACCGTCGCGAGTACAGTCGGTTCGAATGCTGGAGCGCAGCAGCGGACACACGAAACGCCCGGTGGGCCGGCTGCCGCCACTTCCGGTCAAGGAGGAGAGACCCTCGGGAGATGCTGCCCATTTGATTTGATGAAACTTTGTCACACCTCGTTTTATTTTTCTTCTCCAAAAGCTACTTCTCTAACCAATGTACCTCCACTCTCTCTAGTCCTACTACTTCTTCTTGTTTCTCTGACGAGCCTCCCCAAGGCGTTTCAAGGCCAGCACACACACACACACACGTACACACGCGCGACTAGCAAACGATGCCTGATACAGAAACGAGGGTAACAGCTCGCTGGCTGACAACCAGCGACTTGCCTGTTGCGTAATATCGAGATCCGATCATTCCCAAGCTCAGACCTGCGTTCAAACTGCCCGCGAGACGTCCGGTCTCGCTCTGCCTATCGTAACACGTACACATACACGCGCGTATACACTTGGTTTCACGCAAACGCGATCAGTCTCTTTACTAATCCACCTGCAGCGTATTGGCTTGCTGCGCGTGGGATGTCTGCTGTTCTTCCAATGAAACATAGTTTAATGGAACACCGTAGGTGATCGGGTGGTTCCGAATTTTAATCCCGTCACACTGCCAAAAGTTATCGGTTCTCGGAGCATAGCGTTATCTTCGATTCTACTCTAACTCTCTTAGCGTTTTACGTTCCCTAATTCTTCTCGCTTTATGTTCCAGTAGATGATTTTTGATAAATTTAAAGAAGTCCAACGTGCAACTAACGTATACGAATATGGCAGAGTTCCTTCAATTTTTCCATAGACAAATCCAAGGTAAAGACTGCTTTATTTAAGCATACAAATCGATCTTGGATCTTAAACGTTACCTATCCACCATAGGCTTATTTTTTTTAGCGGACATTTCGCGCGCTGCGATCCAACGCAGAACAGCATGATACCGTACATATTTATATTTACCATTGCATCTTCCAAAAGTTTTTTAAGTATATATATATATATATATCTACAGATAATGAATATACGTATATGTATATTGTCACGTACACGCATAGACACACAGACTCACATATGTACACGCGTCTGTACATGTACGTACGTATCTCTATCTAATTGTTATATCATTATTATTATTATTATTATATGTAAATAGTAGTCGCACGCTTTTGTCTAGGCGAGTCGAAGGTATTAATGAAAAGGCCCATGCTTTCTACCTCTTTTATTACTCACGTATGTGTCTTAGGATAGAGAAATGCTGCTTTCGATCTCACCAACGTTTGTCCGACGTTAATACAGTCTCACGCGCCGTTTGCCTCTTCTCGTTGCAACAACATTATTCTCTCTATCTGCCTACTGAACATCCCCTACCTCTGGCATCCCCTCAAGTAAACATTCACCCGTCCAACCCCTGGCACCATCCCCCCAAAGATCCTCGTACAAAAGCTTGGACGCGCGGTCTGATCTTGAGAACGTTCGAAGGTAGAAAAGAAAAGTGTACGCGGGGAAGACGCCGCGGCTTTCGGCCGTTTTCATTTCCTTTGCTTTCCGAATTAATTGGGGGAGGTTGGAACGAGTGGTATTCCAGGGGGTGAGGGGGGATTTCATTTCGACGAGGATCAATTCGCGCGGGGTTGCTACGTTACTTTTCGTTAGATTCCCGGGATAGCCGAGGGTAGTCCTTTCGTCGCGGGATAACGAAACGGTAACCTGGGGAAGCCTTGAAACTCCTTGGAGCTCCATTCGTCGAGCGCATTTACTAATGGTCCATCGCCACGTGCTCCACGTGCACCACGTAGGAAAGAGAGAAAGAGAAAGCGAGTGAGTGAGCGAAAGAAAGATTGAACGAGAAAGAGAAACACGTAGGGAAGGAATCGGTTCGATGGGAAGGGAGAGAAAGATATCTCTCGTGCCACCTCCATCGCATAACACACACGCACACAATCCTTGTCTCTTGACTCACCCACTCTCTCTATACGTATCTATCTATATATACAATATATATATATATATATATATATATATATATATATATGTATATATATATATACATAGATGTATAATATCTTGAATCTCGTATTGTTTTGTGCGCTTTTATATCGCTGTTTGCCAGCTTCGGTCACAAACTTCAAGTATTCTTCAAGCCCCCTCCATCTATTACGTTAGCCTGAACTTCACGCAACCCTCTTCTCCCTCGAATCGCCCTCCCTCGATCCCTCGACATTCTGCACACACACATGTACGTGTAGATATAACATCTGTCTGCACGATCATCTTCTTAATCACCTTATTATCAATTCAGACGTCTCGGAAGTGTGGGAGTAAGTTTTCTATTTCATTTCTTGACTAATTTGCTTCTGGGGTTTGTAGAAGTAGCACTCCGAGTACCCTTTCGAGTTTTCTCCCAGCATTCTGCTCACAAACGCGTCGGCATCGATTCTCGACGAAGACATGCTCAATTGTTAAATTAATTCTAAGGAAATGAAGGTATTCCCGAGGAATGTGTTGTGCTTTCGTACTCGAGCTAAATTGCTGTTTCTTCGTTTCTTTGCACGCCGAGTACCACTATTAATCACAGCCTGCCAGCCGATTAGTTATCTGGAGATCGTATCTGTCGCTCTGAACGTCTTACTTACACCGTGTAGTATCGATTCCAGTCGATCTCCAACCCATCATTAATAATTATCCAGCCATTTTCCTCCTGCTCTACCTACATCTACGGGAACTGTTAGTCCTCTCGATGAATATTCATTATTCAATAGAACTAGTCGATTTAGGAGTTGAGCTCATTACACAGCCCTTCCGCTTGGAAACGTTTACCTTCCCACCGGCGAAAATTCAGGATTAACTTTTGATTGCATTTCGTCGGGATTTTCCAGCGTTCCCCGAGAAACCACGTCAGTTTCATTGCCACTTGGCGTTAATCAACGAGCCCGTTAATTCCAATTGAGGGCACTCCAACCGCCCGCGGCACCTAAACAACATTAAGCCCCTCCGAGGGCGTTAATCGTTAAAGGTGTCGGGAATAACGACTTCCTGATCGTCTCAGGCATCTAAATTTCCAATTGCCACGGTGTTTCGCGATTTCGATTACTCTTTGGGCGTCCCGTCGTCCTGTTCGCGCCTCGTGCCCGCGGTTAAATACTTATATCGCTGGCGATAATTACGCTCTCCATCGACTCAGCGCACGGAATATCATTGTTACCGCATCTACGGCCTGGTTAGCAGCCTTGGGGGCCGCGATCTCATCGTAAAACAAGAGGGAAACGTGCTCGACACGAAAACACTTTGCCCGCGGAGACAGAGAGTAAATTTTCTCGATAAGGAACACTCCTGGCATCCATTACGCTCGATTACGCGAGCCTGGTACGCGATCACGAATCGCTGCTCTTCAGGGGTTACCGGTCTGACACATTTTCATCCGCGGAAAGGAATTTCGCCTCGATCGCCAAAGGGGTTAACCGGTCGACCATTACACACACCTCCCGCGACCGCAATTATGCATTTACGCGGCGAATCGTCGAGTCAACCGTCGCGTATAAACAGCGCAAAACAACTCGCGTGTTTGCAGTGGGACCAGTAAACGAATTTCCGCGGCCAGAAGAAATTCTCCACCGCGAATCCCGTCCACGAGGTGGTTCACCCCCGTGCGACCAGCTTTCCCCGCGACTCGATGGCGAAAAACACGCTCGGAGGCGTGAAATTCGCGGCTGAATTCGTGTCTGCTCGCGCCCGATCCTCGTGGCGTGCGAGATGCGAATCTGCGCCGCCGCGGAAGGCATAATAATTACGGTCCGGCCGCGTATCGTTTCCGCGACGATTTCGAAATAGTAGGCTGCCCTTTGCCTGAGCAAATTCTCCCGCGGTTCTACCGTTAGAGGGTCTGATTAATGGCGAGACCCTTGCAATTTCACTGTGGTGTTCATAGCATTACTCGGTATCGCCGGAGACCGCGATCACTCGCGATATCGCGGAAACTCAGTCCACGATAGGGAGCAGAATGAATCGCGAGCACTTTGTTCCCTGTTCTCGTGCATAGAGTGCACTTGGGCTTTCTTTTTCATGTGCCGTGGATACTTTGCTGGAAGTTTCTTTGATCGGATAGATAAAGGCCTCTGGTAATTTACGGACCCCGGATGTGAGTGATTTGTATTCTGTGTTTAATATCTGTCGACCATTCTTTATTTAAGAGACGGTTTCGTGAGTTCCAAGAATAGGTAATGTATGGTAGAAGTTCCAGTAGCGATTCCTCGAGTTAGATTATTTGGAGTGTTATTACTTTGTTAGGAAATTGGTGTTGATTTATTCCTTCATTTCATCATTTGGAAAGTTTGACGGTGTTTGGCGGCGTGAAAAACGTTAAGGGGGAAGCCACTGTAACGGTCGAAAGTATCATTCTTATATAATAAAATGTACCTTTTTTACGAATAATCTTTATTACAAATTGAAAATACACATATTTAACTAAAGTTTTATGCTTCTAGATTGAAAAGTTTTTGAGTAGTATAGCCACAACATACGGTAACGTTAGGGTCTGCAAAAAAATACTATTTCAATAGCTTCAGGCGTACAGATTTAAAAAAATATTAATTTTTGAAGAAATGGCGAACTTTGAAGGAAAAGGTATCAAAAATCAATATATTGTTGTAGCGTTACTGTTAAATGAATTATTCGATCAAAACACTTGCACGATTAACTGAAGATAATTTTATTATGAATATTCCCTAAAAATTTCAAGTGAATCCGATAAAATTTGACTTAGTTATTAATCCTTTCGTTTGAAAAATGCCGCTTTGAGATAATCGCGTTTAAAGTTTTGACACAAATTATTTTCTGCAACTCAAATATCGCAACTGTATACATAACTTGGACATAAACCTTTCGGGCGATTGACACCAAGTTACTTAAGCTTGCACTAGATACAAAATCTATACAAAACCTTCCGTAGCACCCAGAATTTTTCGAGATCCACTTTGAAATTATGCAGGTATATTTTTGAAGCCTCAAATATGAAAATGCAGAAAAAGAAAAGTCGGAAAAAAGTTTACAGTGGCTTCCCCCTTTAAAGGGAGGAAACGAAGGGGCGTGACTAGGATCTCGTGTAACAGAATTAACGCGAATCCCGTTCTGAAAGATTTGCAAGACTAGCGTGGATTAATTTCCTGAAAGAAGAGAAAGAGGTTACCGCGGCATCGAGCGTCACGGCCTGCACGCCAACCTCAATTTTCCGAAAGCTGATAAGCCTTTAAAGAGGTTTTCGCTGAGATCTCGATCTGCCGTCACGAAGACGTAGCTTTGCCTGTGAAACGTCGTCCTTTAAACCGACGTCGAGGAAAATTACCGTGGAAAATATGTGCAAACACTCGAGTAGTGTATTTTCCTTAAATTCTTCGTTTAGATGACTGAAGGAAATAAAGGGACGTTTGATGTTAGGTATTACACTGTACCTGTTGCCATTTCTCGAGAACTTTTGTATTCACCGCGTTTTTCATTCGACCGAAAACAATGTTACACAGTTGTGATTGAATATCGCTCTTCGAAATTGTGGAAAATTCGTCGAGGCTGAAATATGGTTGTTGAACGTGAAATAGTGGCGTTGCAGTGTGGGTGGAGAGCAGGTACCTACTCGACGACATGTCCGATGTATGCACTCGATATGCAAATCGATTCAGCGACTATTGGATTCCCTTTACATTCTCGAACCGCCATATTGTTCGGCCCAGCTTATCAACGTTATCGTGATTTCCCAGGTGAGTCGATGCTGCGTGTGATTCCTCTCATTATCGAGGTGTTGCCTGAAAAGTTCACAGGCTTTTTGAAATATCTACCTCTCGCGCCCAGCGCGATATCTTCTAAAAATGTATCCCTCGAATACGGTTGCCCCCGAAAATCTTTTTCTAAACAGTTGCTGGAAGTGAAAGATCACCGCGACAGAAAATCACGAGTCAGGGTAAACGGAGAAAATTCCCATCGACCCCTCGTAATTCCCAGCCGCCTTCTGCAATTACCCCCTCCTCCGTCGCCTGATTAATTAACGAAACGCAGAGAAATCGTGCCTCGATTATTCCGACGGAATTCTCGGCGGGCCAATTCAATTTCCCCCTCCCCCTCACTCGATTCGATTATGGCCCCCCGGCGAAACGAGTTACGATGCTTCCTTGGAGGGGAAGCACCGAGGTTCCTCGACGCGCAGCACCTCAGGGCCACGGTAACTTTGCACTCTCTCCTCTTTCGTTCTTTCCGAGGATGCTGTATTTGATTTGGCTTTAACACGATTCCTCGACAGAGGCGCGGCAGCCCCCCTCGATACGTAACCACTTCTGGCAGCGAGGTCTCTTCGAAACGAGGGGGCGAGCCGAGGGGAACTCGATTATCCGCGCCCCCTCTTACCCACCTCTGTCGCCTGCTTTCGCGGAAGACTCTGATTAATTTCTGCAGGAAAGAAATACGGCGCTGTAGGCTACGCGAGATGGAGATTAGGCCAGTCTAAAAGGATTGCCACGTTTTCCAGGGGATTTGTCTCGTTCCGAAACGTCGGCCTCGGTTTTCGTTTGTCCCGACAGCCTCGTTGAGGGAAATGAGAGTCGCGTTCACGCTGGAGAGATTCGAGTGTAGCAAGATCCTGGGAAGTTATGATGAATTCTTTACACTTCTCTTCGAGCCATCGAGCGGTTTAGATGTTTTATGTGTCCACAGTTTCGACCGTAGTAGTTTGTTGAGAAGATCGCACACGAATGTCTAAGACACATGTACACAGACACATGGCACCCCATTGTATCCCAACCCGTTCCTCACACCTTGTACCACAGTGTTCTAACCTCGTTCTCGTATTTTAATTTCTTTTTCTCGTACACGCACCTCTCGGTACAAGCAAGAGTCTTTAATGATATGACGATGACCATGATGACATGACACGATATGATATGATATGATAATGAGATGATTAATGTGACCATGACCATGATTTCTTACCATGATTTTATATTTACTTATTTGTTGCACGTTGTTTGGTGCGTCTCCGTAAGCAGTATGACGCGCTCGCAGACCCACTGGCAAACCGACATTTCGGCGGCAAGGAATCACGCTCCTGGGTCGTTCACATCGTGTGATTTTTTTCGTCTACGTTTAACTGAAACTTTGTTCAACTGTTTCCTGCCCTTCGACAGCTTCTTGCGCTGCGAGAACTCGTTTCAAATTGCCCAAACTTCGGATTGCACTTCTTTCGCTCGGGGAAACGGTTCCAATAGCTTCGAAGCGTTTAAAGCTCATTGAAACGTAAGAGATTCGAGTCACGACGCTCGGTACGCTTTCAATAAGGATCAGAGACACCGAGGAAAATTCGTCCGCGAGATTTATCGCTTCGTTTATCGCTGATACGTCGCTCCCCGTCGCGGACGAGTCTCGCCCGCGTTATTGTTTCACAGCCGACACCGTTCTTCCATCAAGAATCCGCCGGAGGATCTGCGCGAGTCGCCTCGAATTTCCACGGGCCGCGGAGCGGTCGCGACGCGTCCCTTGGCCGTCGTCAAGCCGCGGGGGGAACGCCGAAAGAAAATCCACGGAGCTTCCGTCCCCCTTGGCCGCGTCTCGAGAGAATCTCGAGAATTAATTAGCGCGGCCGCTCGCAGACGGCCATTGTGCGTCCGGGAAATAAACGGAAGAATAAGTTTGCGCGCTGAAAGACGAAGAATGGGTTTTTGAGGAGCGATAAGGCTGGGAGGAGCTGGGGCGAAGGGCAGGAATGAAAACAAAAGAGACGGAAACGCGGGAGAGCGCTGCGAAGGGTTGCTTATCCGCGGCGGCCATCGTTCGCTCGCGGAATCGTGAATGAAAATGTGTCCCGATCGACGGGAATCCGATTGGAGGGTGCAGGGGAAAAGGTGCCCGGGCAAATTGCGCGCGGAGCAACCCTCACGAATGCCGCGTTCGTTGGCCTCCAGGCCTCTCGGAAGAGTCGAGTCGCGTGTCGCGCCTCCTTTCACCTCTCTTTCGATTTTCTTCGCTGGTTCCCTTCCTCCTCAATTCTAATTCGTGACACGCGTGCGAATGCAAAGAACCGCACGAAATGTCGGGTCGGCCAGTCGACCGTTTGCCGAGCGCTGGCAGTCTGTAAGTTGAGTTTAATGCATGTTGTTTTGTCTGTCCTTGCATGCAGGGATTCGGTTTTGTAACATTCGCAAATAGTGCTGACGCGGACCGGGCACGTGAGAGGCTACACGGCACCGTGGTTGAGGGCAGAAAGATTGAGGTGTGCATGAACATTCTTATACTTATATATATATATACATACATATATATATGTATACATCGCCATTAATTCATTTAAACACTATGTACTTCTTTGCAGGGAAACGCGAGAGGCGCGGGCGAAAATCGTTGAACGCTGGTCGCGCGCGCCTCCCGCCCAGATCAACAGGCGACCAACTGCCTGCTCCTGTCCTTTTTTCAACCACTAACATCATTAAAATGATTAAAATTTCACTTGGTAACATTCACGGAGCGTTGGTCGCCTATTTGAAACTGATCTATTTAGATGTTAAGCACCGCGACGAGTCGCGCTCGTAAATGCCTTTTTCCCCTATCGATCTCGTAAGTCAGACTGCATAGATTGCTTGAAATACTGGTTGCTTAGACGTCGTTCGAGGGGGATGCCAGGTATCCACGATTTACGAGCGCGAGCCTCGCGGCTAGTTTTAAGCGCAAAACGGTTCTGATCAACAGCTGGAGGACGGGGCTCGTGCCTCGTGGACAAAGCGTGCATCTTGATTCGCGATTTGCAGCCACGAGGCATCGAATTCTCGAATTCTGACGGAGCCACGGTCCTTCCCCGGAGCACGTCCATTATCTCGGTGCAATTAGTCGAGAGAATATTGCGGGCTGGAGACGAAAACGAGCCCAGGGAACTCGTGCTCTCGCGTACTGGGTCGATCCGGCCGGACCACTCGAGATCTCGGGTGCAGCGGATCGATCCGGCACTCCGAGGATCGCTGGAAAAGCCTCGAGTGATCCGCGATCCTTGCCTACGGAGTGACTTGCACGCTCTGTTCTCGAAATGAGAATGGAAATATACCTTGCAACGTGAATCGCGGGATCCGATTTGGTGGTCATAACTGTTTCGCGACGATTTAAAGGAAGCCCTTTCGAGTACTTCGATTCTCCAGTTCTGCAATTCGTTACGAATGATTCCAGGCAAGTTTGAAACACACAATGGACAAATGGCTCCGCCAGAATTAATCGCGGGACAGCAGATCGCGGCAATGGCGTTCGAAAGTTCGCGCACGGATTCGTTGAACGCGAAATTATGGAAAATTCTGAAGTGACGCTGATGCATCTGGCGATCTTTTATTGATCGACGCCTCCCGTTTTGCTCAGTGCCGATACCCAGCGACGAATTGCTCGGTTTGTTCGAATATACGCGATTAATCGTCTGGCTACGACGTTGCCTCGGAATTTCGAGTTTGTCAATGAGCTGGAGGCATCTGGATAGTCGAGCTCCCTTGCTTTTGGTATCGGGCTTTCCTTACGTTCCATTAACTGTCTTTCGGAATTGAAAAATCGAAGCTGAACACTCCGAGTAGCAAAGCTCTCTCTATTAGTTTCTCTGATTTCTCACTGACGATCAGTGAAGACTAACATTCGCCACGTATCTGCCAAGTACTCAACGCAACTGCAATTTTAATCGCATCTCTCCAAACACTTTCCCTAAACAGCATGTTAACGAGCCTTCCACTTGTCGATCGCCAGTCACGCGTATTCGAAAGCTAGCGTCCGCACTTTCTACGAGAGGATCCCGGTTCGCCATTGCCGATCCGCGCCGCGACGCCTCCAGATAGACGCGAGCAGAGCCACTGACGCGGACGTACGTCGATTAAATCGAGAATGCGCGCTGTTCGGCCCAAGGGACAATCGGATTAACGCGTCCGCGTGGGTGGCGCGAGCCGCGTGGCAATCGACGAAGTTGAAGGGGTGGACGCGCTCGAAACAGCGAAAAAAAAATTAACTTTGCAAAAAAAAAAGGAGAAAGAGTGGGAGGGAAAGAACGTGCATATTCAGACGTACGTGCAAAAGAGAGAAAAAAAAAAAGAATACAAAAAGAGCCCAGCTTCATCAGCGAACTCGGCCAAAAACCCATCGCTTTGGTCAGCGACGAGAGTAACGCAATAGAATGATACGATGAAAGACAGAAACGATGCGCACGCGTCGAGAGAAAACATATTGTGTCTGACGCGAGTCTCTTGTTGTCCCCTATAGAGTTCTTCTGCGCGCGAGATTGGGACAGAATCGCGGCAAAGATAAAGCGATAAGTAGATCGATAAAGTGAGAGAGAAACGATTACCGAACAAAAAAAGAAACAAAAGAACTGATTAGACGAGAGAGAAATGACACGAAATCGTTGAGAGAGCGAGCGAGAGAGCAAGTAGAGAAATTGAGAAAGTAAACGGGCAAACGCTGAGCGAGGGACACTGAGGAGGCCAGTCGAAAAACGATCCCCGAAGTGTCCGAAAAGGTAAGGATACCACGCGCCAAACGAGGAATTCGTTCGGACGACCAATTTGGAGTCGCGACGAGATACATCGCCTCGCACTGCCCGCTCTCTCACCCCGATACCACACGGGAATCGCACGATCGACATCACACGAACGCTTTTACTACCCCCCCCCCCTCCCCCCTTCGATTGTTTTTTCACCGCGGAATGGAGCGCGGGCGAGCAAACACGTTCGATGTCTCGATTGCCTCACGGACGGCCGACCAACCGTCGGGCTGTACTACTTAAATTGATACACGACCGTACAGAGCGCAGTGGCGAGCCTGCAGGCGTGGAAATATGAAGGTGTAAAGTTCTAGATAATTCATTGTCTTTCCTTCTCACGTGCGGAAAGGCGAATGTTGCTTGTTATCGGTCAATTGATAACGTGGAATGAAACTCTTTTTAGATGACACGCGAATAAAGAGACTTTTAGGAAACGAGGTTCGCAGATATCGAACAGTTTGCCGCTTCAGGTCCAAAGAAACTTCTCGTCGCCGCAGATTCACGATTCGCGAAACTCCCCCCCTCCCCAAATCGGGCTTCGAGTTCCTCGCGTTTCCGGTTCGATCTCCCACGCCGCGTTTCCGTAATGGTCCCGTACGCTTTTTCGCGCTGCTAGCGTTAAGTTTACACGTAAGCGAGACGCTCGAGCGAGTACTTTCGCAGCTGGCCAATATAAAGATTCACGATTGTGGAGCTCTCCAGTCGGATTGTATGGAGTAATTCTGATTTGTTGTTTTTTTTTTGTTTTCTTTTCGACTGGCAATGTTGATCGAAACGGGTCAACGTCGAGGCATCGCGAGCCTGATGAGGCTTTCATGGGCGTCGGGTTAAAATTAACAAAGCTTTAATGCCCAATTACGACGTTACACGTGCTAGGTCTGCTCGTATTTCTGTCGGGCGTAATAAGCCCGCGTGGTAATTGAAATTTACGAGCGTGCTTTACGGGTTCGCGGATTTTTAGAGTCTTGAAAACGATGGCGGGGTCATTTGAACCGCCCGCTGTGGGGAATCAAGTTCGACGGCTCGATAGACGTCGAGCAAGTGTCTGTCACCTATGTTCGTTCAGAGACACGGAGAATTATGTAAAGAAGGTATTAATTCCGACTCCGCCTCTCTAGTTGGCGTTCACTTAGGGTCCCCGCGTCGCTAATCACTCGCATTTCAAGGTACTATCTGATGGTAATTTCGTTGGGCAAGTCAAATATCTCACTTGGCACGCACACCTTCCCCTGTATTCTTACTTAGGTACATTCCACCCCTACGTTGGTCCTAGTGATGTTTCCCACCTAAAACATTTCCCATCAAATATTTCCTCCCCAATATTATCTTTCCATATTTGCCGGGTTATCTGATCGCGCCGCTTTTGTTCCGCGGGCACCAGCCCCTCGCCAGCCGGGAATTACCACTCGAACCCGTTCCAGTGGGTTAATTAACCAGGGGAGCCCGAGGAACAGGACGAGGAACGAGCCCTGTCAGCCAGGAAACTCCACGAATGGGTAGTCTTCCGTTTCACGAGGATTCGATTCGAAGGAATTACACTTATCCCTCGTTGAATAAACGGCAGTCGATGGGCGTCGCTGTGAAAAGGATTCGGATCTCCTTGCCATCCCCTGGACGATATATCTCGACGGTGGGAAGCAGCCCTGGTTAGCGAGCTCTTTCAAGCCTTCCAACGAGTGCACACAATGCTCGACCGGGGACTACAAAGGGCGTTCGTTAAGATAATGGGCCTGCGAATGGGGCAGAGGGGAGTGTTGCGAATGGGGGTTTCATCCCCCTCGGTGAAAGGGTCCAAGGGAAGTTTGAACTGGTTCAAGCACCGGTAGTAGTTAGAGGAAGGCTGATGTGGCCCGATACTCTTCGATTATCGAAGGTCGGTTGGCCTCGTTAGCACCTGAATTCTGCGTGGCAACATTGACGCTGAAGAAATGGACTTGACGAGAAATTGGTACTGTCGCTAATTAGGGAGTAACGAGGCAGCCTTTCACTTCGAACGTCCCGGCAGCTGGGGGGCGATTTCTGGACGAAACCTTCTCGCGTAAGTGATGGATGAGTTCGGGGGATGGGCTTTGATGCGAACTGGAAGCAACCCAAAGTGAATGGGATATTATTTATAAAGGCGCCGAGAGCAACGCGAGAAGGAAATGGGAAAAGCGTCTAAACAAGCCGAATGAATAAGCGATGAAGCGGATTGCAGGGAGGATCTAAAAACGTCCCGGATCGTATAACCCGACGCCGTGACAAATGATCGAGACCAGCAGGGCTTGGAATTACGTCGATCAGCCCAGGGAATGTAGATTAACGAGCAAGAAGTAACGGAGGACACGTGGAGGTAAGAAGCTTCCTCGAAGACTCCGTGGGCGCATGGATTCCGGGTCACTGCGAACGAGGATGACACCGATGGCGCTGAAAAACTGTGGAAAATGGGAAATCCTGAAGGGAGGAATTAATCTTCGTCGGAAAGACTGAAAGGGGCTCTATAAAAATGAAGGGAATGAAAACAGCTCGCGGGGCGAGCCAAAAGACTGTTTCTTGCTTCTAAACGATCTAGAACGCGAGGAATACATAAGTTCGTCAGTGCCAACTGAAACTCTTCCCTCCCCGAGATGTTCCTCTGCAAACCACGCGAGGAAAATGAATTAGCCACTCAATTGGACCACGATTCGAGTCCCAGTCCTATGTTCCAGAAGATGAAACTACCTTAACTAACCCATTTGTCTCAGTTTCCAAGAAGTCCCGGCATCGGGGGTAGCTATCGCCGGCACCTTCGAACGTATCGCCCTGTCTCGCGGTGGAATCGATTTTCCGCGCAAGCCGCCCAGGTGAAAAGGCCAGCAGAGCCTGAAGGTCGAAGCTGATTAACGAGCAACGACAAAAAGCTGCTCCACGGCAGCCGGAACCGCGGCATTCCGAGAAGACGGAAGTTCGCCGGGGGCTCCTCGACCTACTGGCGTCTTTGGTTGGCCGTAGCTCGTGTACTCCACTCGGTGGCGTAACGACAGGTGGCGGTGGATCGAGTTTTCGGCCTTAGCAAGTCAAATTTATGCAGATACGGCCGGCTGCTGGGGAATCGAGCGAGGTTGCGCGAAATTTCCAAAGCTACGACCGACCACGCGACAACGCGACCCTCCAAGCCTGCTAACTTGGATACAGCACAGCGGGGGTGAAAGATTTTGGCTGCGCGTGGGCGACAAATGGCTCGTGATGGCAAATTCTTTAAAGCGAACAGCTCTTCTTCGACGAATTTACAGCAGGATTCGTATCCTTGAGTTTTCAAGATGAATAAGGGAACTAATTCGATAGCACAGACCGCTGACAGGCCAGTTTGTTATCGAACGAACCTACGAGCATTGTTAATATCAATTACCTACGAGTTGAAAACTTACGAATACAATGAGTCAGAACACGAGACGATAAGATTGCTAATGAGCAAAGTTGCAGAGTGATTGCATCGGCAACAGTGCAGCACGAATTCGTTCCCACGGGGACATATTTATTAACAAGTTTATCCGCAGACACGTAGACGCCGCCCTTTTTTTATCGCTGGCGGCATTCATCGGCCCTAAACGCCTTTCCTACAGCCGTTTCGAATTCGTTCCTCGACGATCTCTCGAGGGCGGGCGAATAAACACCGACGAGTAGCAATTCAATTAAACTCTAAGAGATTGAAGCAGCCTCGGCCGTCCGAAGTCGAAGGGCTGGCGTCTGAATAGCAGCTTATTATTTCTCCTTTCCGCTGCAACTTCGCCGCGATTCCCATCAGCGCGGACGTTATTTCGCACTTAGCTCGAAAAATCGATCCTCTAGTCGCGTTCCATGCCGCCTTAACGAGCCACGATTTACAGGGCGGGGAGGCGGCGGGAGGGGAGGGGGGAGGCAGCAGTTAGATTTACTCGCTTCCTGCAATTCAATTCAGATCCCGCTGATACACCGGATTGGCCGGAAATCGTGGATCGTTCGTGTCAGGCCGCGTCACGAACCGGTCTCCGTGTTGCTAGCACGAGCCACGGCCACCGGGTATCACATTGTTGCAACGATATCTGGCTTCCTTTCGCTCCGTCGAGGCTCGTTTCTGCGATTCGCTAAACGTCGCCGACCTAATAGCGCGGAACGAGATCGGGAAGCGAGTCGATCGCGAACCCTATCGGGCACAGACAGCAAATTGATCGCCTCCCGAGTCCCGGGATAACGGATAGACGTTATTGCGTCGACGTCTATCCGCGCGAGGCAGATTGAATGTGAAAGTAGGATCCAGCTGACGGTTAGTGGAAGAGTGTTACGCAGCCACTGCGAACCAGCTGGAATCCAGGGGTTGCACCGTAATTTCCCTTGATCCAAGCCAACGTCATATTGCCCGTCGGTGAACGACGCGCGCGCCGCCGCTCTGACGGATTTACGCCCCGTACCGTTCGCACGTGTAAATAGAGTTAAGCCGCGGCAAATCCAGCCGATGATTGTGATAATATTGTAGCAGCAGCTGCGTCTGACTGCGTCTGATAGGGAAATATGCGAGCGCGCAGTCGCCTATGGTGGTGGAATCGGCGGGACGGGTTGGGATTTGCTAGGCTTGTTGATGATATCCATTGCTCCGGGTAGTCTGTTTCCATGGGCTATTTACACTGCGGCAAAATGGGCTGTGTGCGATGGCTGTGGAACCCGCTGTAAATGAATAGAAGCTGGTAGAGGAGGGTGGAAGCTGGAGCTGTTTGTTTAGAAATCTAAATATGCCACCAAGTAGGGTGAACTTTATTGTGTTCTCTTGCTCCAATACCTAGCTTCACCCCATCAAGTGTTCAGATTTGCAATATCCTCGCGAGGGGATGGAAGGCAGATAGTGTCACGAGCGGGGCAAGTCTCTCGCGAAGAATCTTATCCTGGAAGAGGATATTCGGTATCCAGCAGAATTTTGTATCTGCATCTAACAAACAAGCAAACAAAGGGAGGATAAAGGAACGAAACTATGATGTCAAAATAGATTGCAACAAACAATATGCGCGCACATGAAGCATGGTAGCTTTGTTTGCCATACGTGAGCGGCAGCCTCCGCTCTCGACACGTGTAAATTCGCGTGGCGATTGTTTTGCAAATCACGGGCTCCACCACTCAATCGCTCTGCCCTTGGATCGATTTAGTTCTCTCTGCAAGTAAAATGCAATCCATGAACTTTTCGTATCATCCATCGTTCTAGCAGCCATAATTCCCCATCGCGGAGCTTAACGAACTTGAAATTTCCATGGAAATGGACTTTTGGGATTTCGAGTTATCCCACGGGCAAATTCACGGCATCGAAGTTCATTTGAATTTCGCGACTGTTCGTCAGTTGGTGCGCGATTTCCCGCGTGGCTGTCGCAAATTGGCGAGATTAATTCCGGGGAATTTAATCGACATCTCGAGTGACTGAGGCTGTATTTACCTAGCAGGGGAGGCGATGCTAGGTCCCGATGCAAATTTAAGTTCGCGACGCGATTGTTTTGCAAATTGGGGCGGCTGCGCGCTAACGACGCGCTATCGAGGGCTCTTCGATCTGCGCAGAACTTACTTCCATTTTATATAGTTGTTAAAAGTGTCGCCAGTTGCCCTGGTAGCCCGATTTCGCTTAAGAAACCCGGGCAACGAAGTGATATCGTTTCCCTACGGTACCAGTAATTTACTGCAAAAGCAAACGACGACTTGGTAATTCTGAAGGGTTCCAAAAGGCAGAATGAACATAGGTGACAGAATTCTGTAAAAAGAAAGGCACAAGGATCGTGTAAAATTCGAGAGGTAGTTGCAAGTGTATTTCTTCGCTTTGAGGAGATATTTTCCGCCCCTCGCGAAACGGATGGAAAGCGGAGGGTGAACGGAGGCGATTTGACGCGGGGGGAGGTGAAAAGTGAGGCGCACGGTAAGAGTAAAGCGGCCTCGATAAAGAATATCGTCGGCCTGTCGAGAGATCGTCGGCCCTCTTTCGTTCTGCCAGCGACGAAAGTACTCGCGCGAAATTGAAGTAATCGGAAATCGACGGCAACAGTCTCTTGATTTTTTTCTTTATTCCTGTTTCTTTTTTTTCGAATGGTCCAGGAAAGCGGAGCGTTGCGAGGGGCATGCCGAATGCTTCCTCGCTTCTCCTCTGACAGATTCATTTCCTCCTCTTTTTATTTCTTTATCGCGACAGTGTTTTACGTTTAAATACTCGTAGTTCGAGATGATTACTCCCTGTGCTCTGCTTTCCTGGAGTTGAAGTTTGAAGAGATTAAGGTCGATCGTTCTTGGTGTCCTGATGGATAAAAAAATTGCATTCTTCTGTGATTGCAGTGGTTTTTTAAAAACGCGGTAATTTGAAAGATATTTCAGATGAATCTTATTTGTTAGATAGTAAAGATGAAAGGATGGATAATTTGGTGAATAAAATATTGTATCTTGAGGATACTAGAACGATCGATCGAGTATTTATATTCTTGGTCCTGAAGACACAATTTCTAACAAGAAGTCTCATTTAATTAAATCGATTCAAATGCATTTCGTCGACATCGCCATTTATATTTCTTTCGTTTTTCTTAACTTACTATATCAATTACCCTCACGTATTCATCTTCAGAACCAAGAATTCGATCGAGCAAAATCTCCCAGGGACACGAACAATTCCCTCGGATATTTCGCTCGCTCCTTTTCGATAAGTAACATTTAAAGCATTCCTTGAATTTAGACGAGATTTCAGAGCGGAACGGGGATCCCATCGATTCCAGCATTTGGCACAAAGCAAACCTCCAGAATCTTTTGAAACTTAACGCAAATTCTTAACAAACTCTTTCAATGCCAAATGTAAAAAATCGGGGATCGTTCGGTAGAGACACATACCTACCGAGAAATATCTGAATTCAAGCGAAACTTGCAGCTGAACGTCGTCCATAATTGCCTACGAAATGTCGAAGTTCCCGGGGATAACTTTCCCCCTCGAATTGTCCTCCACTTTACCGGTTGTTAACGTAGAAGCAACAAAGAACGACGCGCGGCTGCAGCGATTTTTTTATGGACGCGCGATCGTGATTCCCATGAATCCAGATGAAAACCAGAATTCGAGAACCAGCACGAAATGGCAGATTCGTGAATCCTGATCGCGCGTCCATCGACGCTCATTCGATCAGGTGTGATTCGTGCGTGGCTCTTGGAATTGGACGAAATTGGCGTTGTTCGATTTTTACACGAATACCTGCGGTCCGACGGACACTCTCTTTCACAATTTTGCCATCCATCAAAAAAGAACAAAAAAAAAACACTCCATCATCGCGACTCAGAGTTTTCTGGCGCAACTTCCACGGGATCGTCCGCGCAATTTTTCCACCCCCAGCCTCGTCGCTATTGCGTTTCCAAGTAGAGGTGCTCGATTTCAAAGTTGAGACGCGGGGGTTGTTTGCGCGTTTTAATCGATTACCTTCTTGCGCTGTGAGGGGCGGTTTTCTATGGGAAAAGAGTGGAAGTTGTCGATGAAGACGTGGTTAGTCGCGATGGATGAGTATTCCTGCCAGCACGAATCTCGGAAGTGATCGATACGATATAATTAATAGCCTGTGGGAGTAATTTGGAGGTGTCTAACAGTCTGCTTTTGATTTGATAGGTGAACAACGCGACAGCGAGGGTGCAGACGAAAAAACCACCGACGGTACCCAACGGTAGGTGGCATATTTATTTTTTTCCTAGTTGTAAGCTTTATTTGAGAAGAAACGTGGGTATTTCTGATGTTCCTTTGGATGTGGGAACAGCAGAATCGTAGGGTTAGATATGGAGATGAATTCCAATACAAATGTTTCGCGTTATTTAATTATTTTAACGCCTGGTAGTCGTCGATTTATTCAACTGCAACAAACTGCTACGTAACGAACCACGTTACCGTATTTTTCTCTTCACATCCCGCGAAACTTTTACGTGGAACAATGTCAAGACGCTTCAACGGTTCAAGTCCGCTCCATCTCGTTCTCCGCGCAGCTTCCGCTGCCAAAGTAAATACCTCCCACACGTTCCAATTATTTCAACATCTCGGGACACCCTTCGATCATCTACAGAGTGATCAACGTTGAAACTCTTTACTCTGCTACTTCTTTAAATCCACAAAACTTCGAACGCTATCCATGCACTCAGGTTCTCTTCGCTCTGCTGCAGTAGTTATCTCAAATTATCATCCGCAGACATCGGTGTTTCGAGCTGCAAGTGGTTCTTCGTCCAGGGAACTCATTACAGTGCGTTGTTCCTCTTCAATCGTCCGGGGCGTGGATCCTGAACGCTCTCGAGGCTGCCTGAGCGTTCAGGTGTTCTTACATTCATGTTCTGTATACAGCTTCTGGCAGCAGCAGATAGCAGGAAACACATCGCGATTGTACGGTCCTGCTCTAATCCGTTCGTCCGAGCAATTGGCTTTAATCTAAATCTAATCACGACTTCATTATGCGACCCCATTCAAATCGTGACTTAATTCGGATTAGCGGAACGAACGATTGCTAAATAGATAGTATGTACCGAGTTGTATTTGGCGGAAACTAACGAGGTCAGGCAAGCGTACTATCGAACAGCATTTGCTGATCTCCATTTTAAACTTCGACGATTTCTCTCGGAGATAACGTAGAAAGGATTCAATCTTTGTCTATAAAGTGGCGAATAGTTTCGAAGATATTGCTGCGGATTTATTTTATACCGCATTAAGCGTGACATACACAGACCATTCTTATGCACTCGAACAGATCCATGCATCGCGACTTTTCTCTACTCAAGCACGAGTCCCAGCACGGTTATAAATAATCGCCACTCGAGCAACAATGACGAACGCACGGTGCCAAGTGTTTCCTAACTCGAGAACCGTTCGAATAACCTGGATCGAACACGACTTCGGCCGACGAAAGCATTTCTAATTATAGGCGAATCGGTTAGCCCCTAATCGGTTAATAGACGCGTCTACGTTCGAGTACTACAGTAGAAACTGGGATCTCAGAGGTAGAAAATGATCTAGGATTCGGTGGATATTATTTACCAAATGTCACTGCACCCCCAGAAAGACTTTGTCTCAGTCGAAATCCCATTAGATGGATTAAAATGAAAAGGAAAGATAGTAGATTAGTGATCAATTGAGATATCCTCGAACATTAGGCACTGTCAGGATCACGCAAGCGACAGGAACAGTTCCCTCACATCCATCAAACAACAGATACTAACAGCTTCATCGATTCCCACCTGGTCGGCGCAATTCCTTGCCTGACCACATCAGTCGGCGAAATTCAGTGCAGCATTCAGATCGGGCAATTATCTGCGTACTGAAGCCCATGCCCACAGCCGCACGCGGCGAGATTAAGGTCGATTCAGACCGTTTGACGCGTAGCTGGTATGCATCGTGAGGGTAACACCTTTTAATAGTTGGTTCGACAGGTATTTCCACAGGTTCCCAGCGTGGAAACGCCACGCGTTCGCGGTTCCACTCGAATTCCCGACTAATATCAAGCCAATTTCATTTCGTTAATTGCCTCCAAAAATTATAGCACCTTCATTCTGCGATTTTAATATCCAGAACTATAAAGAATTCTCAGTCACCTAACGACCAGTTTATACCAAAAAGGAACATTACTTTGAACGCAAGTGTTAATACCAGCGAACCCGTTTAATTAATTATAAGCCCCCGTATTTATTATTTCCCTCTCTGTAGTATCTTTTCATTACTGTATAATGAAGATACACATATCTCGAAAGGTATTACCATTCTTTCGCCCCCCGTCCGAGACGCCTTCTAAACGCTTGCGTCGCCTCTTCCTTTGTTCCTCGCGGGGACAAAGCGGCAAGCTAGACGGCAGCGTGAATATTCAGGCTGCTGAGAACGCGCGTATCGCGCGTCAGCATCTGGGAGAAAGGTTTCTTCTCGGCCAGAGATTTCGCCCTGATCCCCGGCAGCTTTTATCATTAATTTTTCCACGCGCGTATCGACGCGTCGCCCGCAAGGGATATATCAGCATATTGTGCGAGCCCGCACCGGCGGGAACGGCCGCGAAAATTTCATCTGGAATGGGATCGATGAATGCCTTTTGGTTCATCCGCGAAACGGAGCCGTTCCATAATTCCTCCGTGTTGCGCGGCACAAGCAACCCCACCGATACTTTCCCCGTAAATTGTGCGGCCCTCGAACGGGAGGGTGATTATGGATTCCCGCGGCAGGGCTGGCTGGGAATAAAACGTAATCCGTTGATATGGAAATTACCGTGGGCAACGGGTAATGCCGATGAAATTGTGGCGGTCGCGTTATCTGTTATTACGGAGAAATTAGACGATGCCCGAATTAATTAAATTTTCCATTCCCCTGCACGCCGGAGATTCGTGCTTCGCAGTAAATGAAACGGCGACCGGGGCCGATTCCGGTGTACGCGAACCGTTCTCCTCATCTCGTTGCGGTGTAATTTGCCTGATTGTAATCGCGCTCGGCCAGATTTCACCCCGCAGTGTAATCTTCTTAAAAATAATTCACGCTTAATATTCGGCCAGCCTAGCGCGCAGCATCCAAGCCACATTTCCGACCCATTTCTGTCGTCGAGTGTTCCCTGGTTATTGGCAAATATCGGCTGCCTTCAGCGGGGTGCAAAGTAGTTGGGGGAGTCGCGAGTGCATCCGGAGTCGCTGAATTTCTGATGCTGTTTCTTTTTCGACGTTACCGTCGCTGTCTCCTGGAACTTTCCAAGTGTCACGGGCCGTGATGACTTTCTCGGAATCCCGCGATAGCTTTTAATTCGCCTGCGGGCGATGGGTCAGGGTTTTGTGGGACAGCTCCCCCGGGTCTTGGAAGGAGCTCGTCTAGTTCCTTTGCCAGCGTTTTCGCGCTTTCCTCGACGCGCCTGTCGCCTCGGAGGGGGAAGTTTTCAAAGCGGATATTTCCGGCTGACGGTCGCGTCACGGTTTCTCGACTCCTGCTTGATAATTCACGCGGTCCATTCGGAAAGCGTAGCCCAGGTCGTGGAAGAATCGAAGATCCTATTCCCGAAGGGTCAGGGATGTTATTCTAGAGTTAAGTGGAAGGAACAGGGTGCTCGATACTGGAGGAAAGAGAGTTTGCGAGGTCGAAAACTTTTGTAAAAGTTCAAGCTCTTAATCGATGCGATCTAATCCATGACGGTGAATCATTCGCATGTGTGCCACTGGAACGTCCCACGGAGCGGCGTTTCGCCATGGAAGGCTGCATAACCGTTGTTTATCAACGCAGAGGAGAATTGAGATTTAAATTAGACGGAGATATGCACGAGATTCTACCGACACCAGATAGCGTGTCCAACTCTCGCTGGTCGTCCATGATACCGCTGACTGGCTGTGGGCGAGACCTAGGGAAATCGCCGAGGGGAGTTAAGGTTGGACGAATAATTCGCCACCTTCCGTTTCATTACGGAGATACAGCCAGCTGGCACGCGATTTAACGATCAATCCTCCGCGCGACGTTCGTCCGTCAAAGCTCGGCCATCCTAGAATCGCGACCGTCACGGGCATGTAAATCACTGTCCATTAATGTCGCGCTTCCTAGATCTTCCTAGACGCGAGACGCGACCCTCTCTCGCCAATGGAGGGAGGATGCATCAGGGACGATAACGTTGATCAGAGTAGACGATTTTAGCTGACTGTAACACGCTCGCGGCTCGCTGAGCGATAGCTACCTACTGCTGGGATCTATACTAGCGTCACAAAATTCTAAAAGGCTCATCGCGAGCTGGGCTTCTCGCGTTCGATCGTTTTTATTTGAAATTCCATTATCGCGAGCGCACCATCCGAATTACAAATGCCGATTGAAATTACCGAACGAAATACGGAGCCTCGCGTAATTTATCCCCCGGGGCAGGGCCTCCGTTTCGACGTCGACGATAAATCCCGATCGATCGTTCCTGTATTCATGAAAAAGCCAATCGACGTATACATAGAAATTTACATTTATCCCGGTACTGTCTTTTTCCGGGGCCAGCTCACGGGCAGACAAATTTTCCTGCCGTATGGAGCATACCGGTCCATTCGATGCTAGTCTATTTCGAGTTATGCGTCAACGGAGATTGGCGGGTTTAAATTAATTCAGAAACGCGTTTTCGGTTCGATGGAGATTGGATGGGATAATATGCAATAATGGTAAGGTTTTATAGTCGATAAATTACGTTTTTACTCTCTCGTGAATTTTACAGTTCACTGTCGATTCATTCTTCTGGATTGGCTGAGCTGTCGAAATTGTGGAAAATAGCGGATGAAGTGCCAAAGGGTGAATCACATACTTCCCATGCTTTACATGTCCCACATATCCCACATGTCCCGTTATTGCACACATACCGCGTGTCTGACATGTACCACACCCCAACCGATTCCATATATCCTACGTTTCTGCATAGCTCGTGTATTTGGTAGTGACAATTGCGAACTAAATTACTCCTAAGGATATACTACCCGGAAGGATTGGTTGATAGCTTCCAAATTGAGTTGAATGTTTTTAGAGACAGTTTAATAGTTCTTATACGTCAACGTTGGATACTTATAGCGTTTATGTTGCGTAAATTAAAAAATCCCTGGATGTGGTGTTATAATTTCACAGGCTTTTCACAGTTCTTATACGTTTTTCATACTTCTAATAATCCGTTCATTCCCCAGTTTGCCAATTCATTTTATTCGATATCTAATTTTCTCATGCATTTTAATTCTCTTTGCAACAATATCTGTCACTATTGCTCATATTTAATTATGTTTCACAATGCGAATGCAATTTACTGAAAGGGAAACAATGTCACCATCTAGCGGAATAACTTATTAAATAAACCGTCACTAGGCTATGCAACTTCTGGATGTTTAGCTTGTAGCTTGCATATTTAGTTGCATATGTACAGGGGCAATTTCCTTTAATGCACCTATTAGTTCATAGTATTTCTAATTCATAAATTGTAAACGGGGGCACGCGAAATTGCAATTATATATAAATAGGTGTTCTATGATTCCCACGATATTTTCACAGTTCCTCTACCTCCCTCATTTTCTGCATGTAGTTAACAGTTTTACCTATCGTATGTTTTATACTTCACATTTCTCACGCATTGCAACTATGCCCTTGCTACAACCACGATATTCCATGTTCTGTACAGTTTTCAAGATTGCACAAAAGCGAAAAGGGAGTAAATAAATCCCGGATGCAACAAAGTTGCAAACTCGAGCCTACTGAAAATGCAGCCTAGCTGCAAAATCGGATTTCAGATTCCCCACGTTTCTAAAACATTTTTCATACATTCGACAGACTTTATACTTTTCAATCCTTTCCACGACCTACACAATTCCTACATTTTCTCACATTTTCTACACTTTTCATGATATTCGAAGCGCTCTTACTTTTTCCATATTCTCCATACCTTTCATAATTCCTACTTTTTCTCACATTTTCCACATGTTCCATGCGCTTAACATTTCTCACTTTATTTCTCACTTTCTTCGCATATTTTCCACACTTACAACGTTCCAACGTTACAGAACTGAAATATGGCTTCCCGCGAAAACGTACAGAGATCATAAGTCGACTTGTTCCCAAAGTATCTATCAGACTGTCATATCAAATTATGGGAAATAATTAGATGTATTCCATTATAAAAGTTTTTTTTTATTTTCACTAAAAAATCCCTTATTTTCCAATACACTCGCTAAAAGATTACAGTATTAATTAGAGTAACAATTGTTATACTATAATATACAACTGCAGTAATAAATAACCCTGCTATTTTACTTGCTAATATATAAGTCTCGTCCACACCCACAATATATCTCAAGTATCGCGCTGATATCGACACGGGGATAATTTATTACACCAGGCGATATACTTCTCTGGCGAAAGATTCCCGTCGTAGATGCCACATTCGTGGGAAAACACACTTGGTCGTTTACACAGGTCTGCTCCCACTCCCTTTTGAAATAAAAGGCAATCGATCAGCATCTCGCCACAAAGGGACAGAGCTCCTCTTGTTCTTCGTCCTCCTTTCCGCACCATGGAAGCAGAAACTCTGCGAGCTTCGGTGACGTTCGTCTTCCAGAACGAGAATTTTCCAAAGAGATTCGCCTCTCCCCGACCAACGACGGCGTACTTCTCATTCATTCGTTTACTCGACGGCCAATTAGGGCGTGATAATTTTAATTACCGTTCCTAGTAACGGCCGATTAATCGAGAACGACGATGGAACGACAACTGTTGAAGCTTTCGACTATTATAATAGAACATCGAGGGTATTTCGGTAGAAAGGTAGTTTCTGTGGAGACTTAAAGATCTGTGGAATAATTAAATCTACTTAATAGCATGAGTTTATAAGCAACCACTATGAAAATATACAGGGTGAGACACCTAATAGCGTCCCTCCATTTCCCTTCCAACTCGTGAATATGAAAAAATATGACAAATAAAAAAATGCAGTCCCTTTACCTTAATCCATTCACTGTGCTGCAACAACGTCACAGACGTGTCAATAAAGCAAAAAACAGTCAGATAACCCAGGGATCGTCGAGAACCCTTGGCCCCTTTATTACTTTTCAAGATCACTTTCTGCCTCAGAGCTCCTAATTTATCTCCCTTCTTCCCTCAGTCATTTACTCCTGTCGCGAAGGAAGGTATCAAGATTACGCTCTTGTGCCCCACATAAAGTATAACTCACCCCGTAAATTTTCGCGTTTCGAGCGCCACCTTAAAACGGCATCTTACCTTGAGAAGTATTAACGTAGACTCGATGGGTTTTGTGTTTCAGTATGCGTACAATGGCCAGAGGGTAGGTGCTTCCACGACGTGCCCGAGTCGGCACTGCTGAATCTCTACTTCGAGATCCGTGAGAATTGCCACGGGTTCTCCTGAAGGCGATGATCAGGCAAAGGCGACGACACTGGTGACGAGATGGATAGAGACAATCGACGGATCGACGCTTGTCTGCTCGCGGTACACGCGAGGGACACGCTGAGAAAAAGTTTAAATTTTAGTTTCTTTCTTCCCAACAGCCGCCAACACACCACGACCAAGCCAACAAAAAAAAAGAAAGACAGCCACGAGCATAGAGAGCCGCGCGAATCGGTGCAGAGGGAACGGTCTCTCCTCCGATCCGCGGCTCCTCTTTCTTCTTCTTTTTTTTTTTATTTTTCTTTTTCACTTCTCTCGAATTCTGGTCCCGCCAGCGAGTTTTTCTCGAGGAAATTCGATTCAACGTACCGTGCCCGTCAGAGCTAAGTCGAGTCGCGGCGCGACGCAGTAGAAAAGTCAACGATTCCCGCGCCCGGATCCTCAGATTTCTCGCTTCGTTCGGCATGCTCGCGAATTCTGGCGTCGAAAAGCTTACTCGATTTAGCTCGTGGGCGCGTCTCGGCGTAGAAACGACACGGCTATCGTCTCGTTTCAAGGTCTAGCACTGACCCTTAGATGGTCCTCGCGACAAAGGCACCGTTCTTCCCCCTTACGCCCCCGCCACCCCCCTTACGACCCCCCGCCCAGCCTTTTCTTTTAGGGTTTTCGATGATTCCAGCTGAACCAAGGTGGGTGTACAGACTTTATTTACCTACAACTAATTGCTCGTCGTTGAACCAGCTCGCGAGTACTGTTCACTCTTCTCTCTTATTTTCGTTTCATTTCTTTCCATTTGTCTTCCTCGCCCCCACGGCGAGGGTGTAACTCTCGCTCGCACCACACACCCCAGATCCCCATGTTTCTCACGCACACAGTGTTTCTTCCCCGTTCTTTTCCGCGGCGGGAAAGAGCAGCCCGTCGTTTATCGTGCCCTGGCACCGGTGAACGCTAGACAGATGGATCGTTGAAGCCGGAGGGAAAATTGCGCTCGACGGAACGACGGGGGCACGCGTGAAATTGCCACAGAACCTTTGGCAAACCTTTGGCAGTTGCTCAGAGCTTCGCGGTCTGCTTAGCGGAACGTCAGAGATTCTGGTATTCGTTGTTCGGGCATCCTGGATTGCACGGGGCACGGGGGGGGGGGGAGGTGCAATTTTCCCCGATCGACGGAAAGAGGGGAAAGAAACCGGGAAAGTGTTCTGCGAATGATTTAGAGCCATTAGAAACGACCACGCGAGTAGTGTCTATCGGTCAGTGGTAGGTCGGTACGAGACAGAGCGAACCTCTAGTTCTTAGGTGAACGAATCGATGATTCCTAATCGCCACACGGTTGCACCGTGAAAGAAACTGCAGCGCGGAGCTCCCATTACGAGTCAGTAGAAAATAGCACGTTTTCTTTGGCCTAGCGCGATCAATCTTCTTTCCGAACGGTCGGGATTCGAGAGACAGTCCACGTCTACGACGTCTACCCTTCATCGAGCTCTCGCTGACGTTTCCACGCGTGCACCCGTGGCACTTTAGATTGTAAAACTAGTGATAACGGAGTTACAGGGTACACGAAAGTATTTTAGCAACATATTCGCGTAGATCTAGATACTCATTTATAGTGACATTCCATGGAACGCTTTTGTTCCTTCGTACCGAACTTTACAAGCGTACAATTTCCATTATATTTTTTTTATATTACTTTCATTATTCCATTTCTCGTCGTGGCGTTATGTTACGAACTGATACAGGGTATTGTTTCTAGTGATTGTCAGAGAGTTACCTTCTAGGCGTAGACGGTGTAGCGTACACGAACGTCGAGAACTCAATTTACTGTGCCATTTTATTCGTGATCCTGCAAATGGAGGGTCGTCGCGGTGTCTGGTAGCTCGCGAGTTTGATTGGTCGCCAGTCAAGCCTCCAGTCGAGACGCGATTTGCGGGATCACTGAATCGCTGCATCGAACGGTGCATAGAACCAAAACTTAGAGAGTAACGGTATTATTTCGCGTGCGTGGATAAAGCTTGCACGTTCATAGACGCCTGATCAGACGCGCATTCCAAACGCAACCGTTGGAAAGGCAAAGTGAAGCATCGCCGAAGAGCTCTCGGTTACGTTTAATCGGCTCGGGGACGAGTTAAATATCTCCCCACCTCGGTGACCGGACAAGTGGACACGCGAGAGATGCGCCACTTTGCGTTTCTGGATGGTGGTTCGATTGAAAGAACGTGAAAGAACGTGAAGTGTGACGAGAACCGCGGCGCGACGTGGAAACGACTCCAATGGACTGTGGAGGAGACACAGGAAGAGACTGCACGTGAAAAGTGGAGAAGAATATATGTGAAGGGTATCGAGACGAAGGAAAGACTGCAGGACAAAGGGAAATTGCGACACGAGGTCGAAAGCAGACGGTGTCGTCTCGAGGAAGAGACTTGCGAGTCGAATCGAGCGGTGTGACGTTTCCGAGTCGTGAATCGTTTCAGTTCTCGATGCTAAAACCTTCTATAAAATTCTATGGATAACCGATGGCATTCCTTATGCTTCGCGAGTGTAGATAAAAAACGGTTGTTTTAGGCAGGACTCGACCTTTGTGAGGGAATGATTGAGACCTTGACACAGAGAGCTGTTGAGAAATGAGTATTCGATCTAGATTCGAGATGACAGAATGTTGAGAATAGCTTAGAATACTTTCCGATTTCGTTCTCTGTCCAGTGCCAATGTCTCAAGGAACAATCCACGTTCGCGTGCAACAGGGTATTGTCACTGTTCTTTAGAATTAGAAGAATCCTCGGCGATCCAGTGTGTTTTTGTTCGGGCAATAAAAAAAGTCTTTTCTACTTTATCAGAACACGACGAATTATCAATGCCCATCTCGCGGTTCGGCTACGTGGCATGCATCGTTTATATTCCAGACTACTCTGCTTCATCTGTCTGACCAATTCGACCGATCTCCCCTTTCGTTTCTTTCGTTTCTTTCTTTATCGAATCGCAAACGACACTTGCCTCGGGGCCAAAGGCGAAGGAAAGATCGAAGCACCGACACAGACAGTGTTGCTTCTCGTTCCCTATAAATATTTCTTCTCAAACACATCGCTGCTGGGTCCTTTCGTTCTCTTCTCTGGAATTCTTCCCTACTTCTCGCAGAGACAATCTCGATTTCTCGTTCCTTCGTTCCACGATTCACCGCATTTGTTTCTTTCCCTCCCCTTCGAAACACCTACGAGTCGTCTCGCGCGGGATGAAGATACGAAGGAAAGCTCGCAGCAACGCTTGATCGCAGCGCGGAGCTCTGATGATTCCGTCACGCTTTTTGCACGCAGATCGACAGGCGCGAGGCAACTCGCGTTCCGAAAACCGTGCCCGAGAATAATTCCCTACATTCGCAGCGACGGGAACCCCCCGCTAGGTCACGGGACGAGAAACGATCCAACGGCGAGTCACGCGATCGTCGTCGGGGAGGGAGACACAGCTCCCACGATCGAACAAGTTCTTCGAAGGAGAAAGTGCATGCAGTAGGCTTTTTTTGGTCTTGATTAGTGGCGTTTAGCTTTCAGTGAATAACAGTGACAATAAGAGGCCCGGAAACGATTGTAACCCGGTAGACGCGGCCATTTGACGTCGAGCAATGGACAATTCGCTAGCGCGATCGAAAGCACGGAGTTTCAATACTTTGGAGCATTTTGTGGGACGCGAAAGCTGGAGAAATTTCGAGGGCTCGGTCATGCTTTACCTGTGCCTCGCAGGCAGTTGATGTTGAACGGAAAGCGCGTGAGATTTTCCAAATAAACGAGTAGATTGACGTTCAAAGTGACCGGGGTTATCGAAACGCTGTTGCTCGACGGCAAAGGGTCCCCTTAAAGCTTGATTGACACGCTCGATAACGTATTTAGAAGACTTGTCACCGTTTGCATGCCACGTGTACTACCTTCTTCACGCGTAATGTGTTTTTTAAAGGCCGTTGCAAAAACCGTATACTCTACCGTTGTTCTCACCGTTTTCTCTGTGTCGTTCTCCTGCTCTCTGTCGGCTCTTGTCATACACACCGCTGCTGTATAACAAGATCGTTTGTAACCCTTCACGATACGTTGCTAGTCGATAGACGTGCCCACGAAGAGCTCCGCGAGACGAGGATGCGGCGAGGTGTCTCGTTCTCCACCGACAGTTCCGTGGCTGGTACAAGTCCCCCCGGATATTCTGGCGAATTTTCAGTGATAGAGACATAGTTCGAGCATCCTAACAAGGGAACAGCCTGGCCTAGGCTCTTGGTAGAATCGCATCCAAATAGTTGGACCGATAGCTCCGTGGCGGAACTCCAGTACGATTTTCAATCATGCCCACAGCTTCTGGATGCCTCTGCGAGATTCTAAATCGGTGGAATTGAACACGGTTTTCGTTGGTATAGCCTCGCGGAATTCTCTTAATGATGTGTACGAATCAGCTGCCGCAAGAAAGTAGAGCAGCGAGAGGGCCGTGTGCCGATGTCTCGGCCTTGCACGAAACTGTCGGCGAACGAGATACCTCGCCGTGCGGCATCATCCGCCAGAAAAGGTCAAGAACGCCGGAAGTGCGCGTGGAACAGGCTCGAATCGGGGGAATCTCGCGGAAGACAAGGACGAGGGAAGAGGAGGATCATTATCAACCGGCAAGAATGTCCAAAGAGAAGCACGCGACCGGATGCACTCGGAAGAACAGCCGACTTTGCGCCTCCTCTGTTACGGGAAGAGCGAGAAAGTGAAGGTACGGCTCTCTAGAACCAAACGAACAAAAACAAACCAGACAAACCAAAAAAAAAAAAAAAGTACGAACAAAGAGGTCGTGGCATGAAAAGACGAGGAATCGAGGCGGATATAGAAACCCCCCGACGTTAATGGCACACGAATTAGAAATCCCCCCACAAAGTAAAATAAAATAAACAAAAAGACGTGATACACCGTAGAGCGCGTAGAACGAGGGACCGGATGTGCGAGGAGGCTAGGAGATACCGCGAGGATGATGATGGCCCGTGTGAGACGATCGACGACCAAGATCCTCTTTTTCTCCGGCGGCTTGGGCCTCGCGCTTCGACCGATGGAAATACCGGAACGGGGACCGAAGGGGACGCTGACGAATGAAATGAAAGGAGAAAAGGATGGAGAAAGGTCGGGGGATTGTTTTAGTGTCGAATGCCAAAAAAAAAAAAACGAATCTCGCCTGTGCTAGCTTTTAGTATCTAGGGTTTCCTCTGTCCGGTGGTAAAAGCATGAGGTATTCTTCGTACGTAATAATTCCGTATGATTTGATTAATTTTTAGCGTAACGATTACTACCATTAACTCTCACCGCTCTCTGTGCCTTTTTCAAGTACCCCCTTCGTCACCATTTTTCTTTTCTCTTCTTTTTTTTAATTACTTTCTCACCCCCTTATCCCTGAACGATCCAGTCACGGCTGTCTCTCATCCCTGACCCTCGATTAATCGATTAATCCGGCCGGATGTCGCGACGCACACACTTGCTCGCAACTATACACAAGAACACACACACACATACACAAATACATGAGTCTCTAAAGCACTGTCTATCTGGTTTGTCTCACACGTATCATCCTTCTTGTTCGATTAATTAACTGACTGCTAGCAAATCTCCAAGTTAATCTTGAGACACTCGACTGGCGACAGTGCTGGGCACTTGAGGCGATTGTTTACTGTTTATTCGTGCGGATTGCTTTGGCGATAAGACGATCGTATACTTCGGATAAATCCTGCCATTGGATCCATGGTTATAACAGGGACATTAGAGATGCTAATTTCAATGGAAATACAGTTACCAGAGATAATAAAGCGAGGCTAACAATCGTGTTTCTACCGGGATTGTAATAGCAGCGTGTTTTATTACCACCCAGTTTCATACGTGCGACGTAAGCGCAGCGAAACGATTCCCAAGTAGTACGAGTCAATAATTGGAGGGACCACGCGCCAGTGGCTCCAGCGTACAGGCTTGGCGTATCGATCGAATGCTGAATCGAGTCACCAGTTCCGGAAAGAGTGTCTAAATTGTAACAAATTATTTGTGCCCGATATCGAAAGAATTTCACCCAGCACTGTCCGCCGTTTGTCGTCGAATCGAGACGGAGAAACTCGTCGATTCGTTTAACCGATTGCCCCACGATTAATACCGACCACTGTGGTTAAACAATAGTTGTGTTAACGATCACCCACCGACGGTGCTCGTTATTGGCACCCACACACGTATCATTAATCGATCCTCGATAATCCCCTGTCACGCGTTCCCGACACCTCTTCTCCTTCTTTTTTTTTCTCCCCCTCTCGCCACCCCTCGACCTTCTTTCCCCTCTGGCCGCCCCGCTCTCCCCTATACTTTGATCCTCGTACCCTCGTTCATCATTCCCTTTAATACCTCATACGTATATATACATATATATATACATACATATATACATACAATGTATAGATATTTTTTCGAATTGTTACTATTACATATTATATATATATAATAATCACGGTAATGCGCCACATATTCACTGGTTGATGACTGTCTCGTTGACAAAGGCCCGTACCTTGCCTGTGGTTGTGCTTGGTTGTGGTTGGAAAGCGGTTTTGGGAGAGAATTTTTTACTTGCTTCTTTTTTTAATAATTATTACCTTTTTTAATTTGCACGTCTCATGTCGTGGCCTTGGCTTGCCTTCATATGAGATTCACCTGTGAATACATATATATATATTATATATATATTACATACATACATATAATCTATATTGAATATGTAACGATGCACGTATGTATCCGTGCACGATCGATCTTGGCGTAACGAGGGGCGAGCAGGTACTCGATGTAACGCGTATCCTTTATTCGATATTAACGAAAAACAGACAATTAGCCGGACACGAGATCGATCACGATGACGGATACATGCTGCATATACTATTATTATATTATAATTTCACGTGTTATGGTACGTCCGTCCTGGCAGTCGTACAGATTACTATATATTTACATTTTTGCACCTACGTACACGTACGAGAGCTGAAGTAGTGTGGATTGCCGGAAACGATCTTACGTTTCCTAGTGTATCTTACACGTACGTTTCCTCTTTTCGTTTCTCTTTTTTCTTTCCTTCTCGCTGTCTCACTTCTCTCCACCTGTTTTCTCTCCATCTATCGTTCCCTCGGTTCGGTCACTCCTCATTTTCGCCGTGGCCCGTTCCCTTTCTCGGCCCCCGCTCCCTCTTTCGCCTCGCAGCCTCTCTCGTACAGTTCTCTACGTTAATGGAGGAGAGAGGGAGAGAGAGAGAAGGGGTGGATAGAGAACAGGGAAGAAAGGGCGAGCCGGTGATACGCGAGTTTTTGCCGGCTAATTGCTCGCGTTTTCAAAAGCATTCGCGCGAGAGAAAGCGTAATGAGGGAAGAAAGAAACCCGCCTTCGACCAGAGAACGCTTCCTCTCATTTTGTTTTCTTGTTTCCTTCTTTCCGATTCGAACACGTAACGTTGTCGTTTTAATTAGCGTCTCCCGTTGCCTTCACTTCCGAGCCTATTCTAATTTCTTCTCCCCTACTTTCTCGTTCGTTCTTCTTCTTTTTCTTTTTTTTTTGGAACTGTTGTCATTGATTAATGTTATTGGAACGTGGCACGGTGTGTTAGTTGGCGAGAGACATGAGAATCAGTTTTTTGGCCGGGCGAAGGTTGCTGCATGCTCGACAAGTGCCGCCCTTTGATTTAGTGGTAACTAATTAATTCTCGTATCGCCTCGTTCGGCCGCCGATCGCGTCGGTCACGTCGCTCGCTATCGATTTTCCACTCGCCCTCGAGGAACATAGAATCGCTCAGTGAAGCCTTAGAAATATCGCGAGCTTTTTGTCAAGCATAAATTTTTCAGAATACTACGCCGGGGCTCCGATTCTCCGAAATACCGCGCACGGGCAAGGCGAATCTTTCGGAATACCACTCACAGGGAAATCGAAGTTTACGAAGCACTACGCACGAAGGATTCCGAGGAACTCCCCGGTACTCGAGCATCTTCCATCCTGATTAATATTCGCTGCAAAACTTCGCCACGCGCGAGCCGTACGCGATGACTTCTATATCGATACTGACCATAACGGTCACTCTTGTTTGGAACAGCTTTCGACCCCACCTGAGTAGCATTCCGAGTCGCCTGCCCGGTGGAGTGCAATATTTCGGTGAAATTGGATCGCCGATTGACGCGAGCCGTTCGGCAAACTATACGTGCGCCGTCCGTAGTATTTTGAAAAAGAAAAAAAAATACACTCGACCCCTCGCGTCAGCGTCGAAACGCTCGACCCCTTGCACGGTAAATATTTGAAAATCGAGAAACCCGCGAGCCTCGTCGCCGTCCACGTCGCCGTTTCAAACAGACACGAGTACATCCATACGTATACATAATAACGTTCACCTTTCTTACTGTTTGTTTAGCCTGGCATTCACTAATTAGTCTCAGTGCGTAGCCTTAATTAGTTACCGCTGAGCGTGCAAGCACCGCCAGCAATTAGTAGTCACCCCTCGAAAGGGTGCGCTTTTTCTTTTTTACTTGAAAGCTCGACTGATAATCCTTCCCTCCTTGGAGCGAGCAGAAAGGGAAAGAAACAGGCATACGCTTGCTCCTTCTCCCTTGTCCGCCGCTCTCCGGCTCTGTTTTTTGAACCGAGGAACGCCCCGCTGCTTTCAGCGCGTAACTGAATGATGTGAAAAAGAGGGAGCGCAACAAAATCGTCGTCGGTCGGGCGTCGTTGTTCCTCGACCACTTTTCACGGTTGTGTTACGTTAAATGGGCGCTACGTGCCCGAGTAAACATGTCGGAAGAACGCTCGTTCGGACTGTCTCGTGGAAGGGGATGAACGAATTGTTAGCCGCGACGGTGGTTTTCGAGGTTGCCCTAGGAAAAGTAGATTCGTGATTAAAAGGATAGGCTCAAAGTGAAAGGGGGTGGTAGGTTCGCACTAATGGAGCCGTTTCTGTATGTAGTCTCTTAGTTACAGGGGACTTGTGACGCGTTGAAACCGGGCAAAGGGGTGGGAGGAACGTTAATTCGGAGGAGGGAGAATAGTTCTTCTTTCGGAATTAAAATAATAATCCTAAACGGAGAAGCTTAGAAATGTGAAATTTATCGGTGTAGTTAGACACTTGGGAGCCACCGAAGTTCCAAATTTTACATGAAAATTTACAACCGCGAGACTTACAAACTCGCGTAAATTACAAGTTGATCCCTGTCGAAGGGACGTACTAACCCAACGTGGCAGCTCGGATTGGGAAGGCTTCTCCGAATATCTGAAGCTCGGAGCAGAGCACAGCTGAGAATAGACGAAAGCACTGGAACTACAAACGGACGTAGCGATCATTTATATATCGCGTGGACCGAAATAATCGACCAGGAGTAAAGTGAAACACACTGTAGGCGAGTAAACCGACGTGACTCGACTGGAAAAACAGAAAACATAGCGCACCTAGCTCTGCCTATACATCGTACACGTACACCGCGCAGAACACAGCGTGTTTCGTCGGAATCGATATCGTGTACACAAGAAACGGATGTTCTAGCCCGTGTATCGGCTCTGTAGCAACGTGTTTTACTGCAATCAATGATCGTTCATTAGGTAGGGTTTCTTTTGGCAGAGATGTGGGGGATGGGGAATGAAAGGAACACTAGAACGGCTCACCAAGTTTTGTGCTAATCTCTGCATCTACCTTTTTGCGTAATTACTTAACTCACACTGTATGGAGTACCACAGTACCTTTCTTGTTTTTGAATGGCTTTCGTACCATGGAACCATATGATACACACACACACATATATATATATATATATACATATATATATATATATATTATTATTATTATTGTTAATGTTATTTATGGAACGAATCGTCTCTTAGTGCATGGACTATGATCGATTGGAACAACTGTCGCGAAGTCAGAGCCGCAAAGAGGCTGCCCAATTTCTGTCCTGTCTGTGTAGCGAGATTATTGTACTCGTTAATTGTGAAGAATGCGTTTGTTGCTGCTTCAGGAGCAAGTTGTTCGTTCACGAAAGCCACGATCCCGCTGTTCTCCTGATAGTTCTGATGTTCCCGGAGATTATAGCCGAAGGGAACACGTGAAATCACGCGAAGGGTTCTGTGTTTCCAAAGTCTTTCCCTTGTTAACAACTACCTCCTTTATCCCCTGAAGCTCGATTGCCAAGCTGAGCATGGATCGATCACTGCGTCGGGCTGTTTAATAATTTCCCACAAGATTTAGAGATTTCCTTTCAACTTTCTACAGCTTCCCCCCACATGTTACGTTAAAGCGTTATACTCGCGGGGATTTTTGATTCAGGATAGCCCGAGACTCGTCTTTTTAATTAACATCCATTCTGCTTTCTGAAAAGTTCGGTAACTCTATTAGCATAAGCCCGGGGATCTTAGAAAGTTCGCCTGGTGTGGCTGAAGCGCGGTCGAGAATGACTGACAATGATCAGAAGTTCAGTTTCAGACGTTAATTAATGCTGGATCTGGGCGCCGTTAATCTTCCTTGTAGGATTAAGAATTGTCAAATGATCGGGAGTGATAACAAGGAATTACTAAAGAATTAAGTAGTTAGAAGCCCAGCTTTCTCGGTATCAGATTAAAGAACCTATTATAGTAACTATCTATACCTACCAGAAGTATTCCAATTCAATGAGTATTCTATCAAAGTATTAACAATTTCTTAACAAGAGAAATTAAACCTTTAACTTTTTCCTTCTCAAACTACCTTCCGTGATCTGCTCCACTAAGCATCGTCCTCGGAAACGGAAAGAAGTGATCTCAGAGAACCTTTCGCGTGGATCCCTTTAAACAAGCATCGACAGAGTCCGAGCAGAATGTCGGGGAATCTAATCCCAGGCTAGAAATGTTAATAGTTGGTTCAGGGTCGTTCCCCCCGTCCCGCACGTCCAGCGTTCAATTCTGGTCGATGAGGGTCCGCCACCTTCCAAAGAGGGTGGCACCGGCCCTCTTAGAGCGACCAAAATTGCTGGACTGTCCGACGATTACCATTAGCCCCGAGAACGTTGATGTTGCTCGCGTAATTGCCAAGAGGAAATACGTAAATCCACCTACATACATACACACACACACACATAGCACACACATACGTAATCGCTGTTGCTTTACTCGTGGGTCATGCGACTGTGGTTCTAGTGCATTTGACTTTGGAGCCCGCCAGGGCTATGTTTCACCGTCTGTCGATGTATACGCTCTGTTTTATCTTCACATCTCACCACCCTCTCTCCACCTGTCTGCCACCCCGCCAGCCCCGCTGTCCTATCTCTCACCCACGGGGATTCATCCCTCTTCCACGAGTCGACTCGTCGTCGTTGTCGCGATCCTTTCCAGCCGCCTGAAAAGGAGGCGCCGCGAATGGGATCGAGATATCTCGCCCCCTGGAAAAGGAATTCCTAATCGCGCATCGAACATCAGCGATCACTTATTGCGAACGGGGTGGGTCGCCCTTTCGAAAGAGATTCTGCGGTGGGCGAGTCTTTCGGACGACTCGCTGACGAGTTCCACGAGGGATGGGCACCGAAAACGCGAGAAGAGAAATTATTTCTAAGCGCGTCTGGTGCCTCCCAATGGAGATTGCTTGGAATTCAAGACGCTCCGACCCTTACAGGGAGTTATAGCGAGGGAAAGTGTCCCGAGTGGCGAAGAGGGGGACTCTGGATAGGAATAATGTTTTCCAATGTGTCTGGGGGATTTCGAAGCAAATTGGTTTAAGTTTAAGGTGCTCCCCGGCCCTTTTATGGAGATGTTCGAGAGGGATGCTGCACAGGGCTGTGGAGAGTTGGTGGCAACGAGGGCACGATACATACGGTGGCAAAGATGGAGGAGATCGGAACGAGAAATAGAAGAAAGAGTTTAGAAAAACAGAGACTATGGAAAGGTGGCGTGGCGAGAAGAGGAACAGAGGTTTCGATAGTAGAAAGGAGATGGATCGAGTGCCGCGGGAGGTGATGGAAGATATTAGAGCAGAAAATAGAGGGCAACCAATGGAGAAGAGTGACTGTACGAGGAGAAAGGAAAAGTAATCAAGAGATGGAAGGGTGTAGACAGATGTCGCGGAGAGCTACAGAAAACATACGAATAAAAGGAATCCGACGGAACGAATACTCTGTAAAACAACAGACATTAGACAAACACCAAAGTGCAAAGTATTTAAAACAAATGAAACCTCAATTACGAAAGCCAACAAACCGAAATGAAATCGAGAGTAACTTAAAGACAGACTTAAATTCGCCACACAGGAAGACCAGCTCCGGGAACAAAAGCCAGGCTCTCCCGAAAAGGAAAACTCTGCGAGCAAACCGGAGAGCCTGCAAAAGGAGAGTGAAATCCGACCCAGCGAAGGAGGGAATGGAAAAAAGGAAGAGAGGGAACCACAAGTGATCAACCGACAGAAAAGGAGAACCCCAAGATGCGGGGCGAGACGCGAACCCTTTCTCGAGTGTTACGAGAAAGATAGAAAGGGAAGCGAAAGGGAGGCTTGGATAGAGGAGGCAGGGTGATAGAATTCGAAAGAAAGTGCACGGGAGGGAGAAAGAGCGAGGAGGAGGGTGATGGAGACGTGGATCCAGGGGTGGATGCTGGCAGCAGCGTTTATTGATCGCTCGCAGCAACCCTGCCAGCGCAGAGCCACCCCCTCTGCACCCTCCGCGACCCCGTGGGATGGAGCCTCTCACCCTCCGTTTCCACCCTGCTTCTGCAGCCACCGCGCGAAAGCATCAAAGCTGCGCGAACCGTCGAATAGAAATTCAATCGTATTAATTACTCGCAGCGTCCTAGACCGACGAGATGACTCTCGACGTACGCGAACCGATGCGCCAGACGCCATTGATTCCGCGGCATCATGGCGGAACCATTGCTTTTTCATCAATTCAAGGTTACGCGAGGCCCAGTCACCCTGTGCAGCCACCCCTGCGTCCTGGCTGCGGTCGGATAATTTTAGTCGGGCTAAATGGGACTTTCCAATGGATTCCCATTGTTCTTGGATGCTTGAAGATCAGCCAGTATGAGATGTCAGAACAGACACATCTCTTGTTAACGAAAATGATTCGCCGATTCCTACACTGAAGGGAGATTTACCACTAACGAGCCCTAGCTTTCACGATGTTAAATAATCTGCAAATTCGCGAGCGGGGCGAATTGTATTTTAAATAAATAATCCTACAACGGCGGAACCAACTTGCCATGGTACGCGCTGAATGCGTGAAGAATTTATCGCGACACAGTTTGATTTTGTCCATTATGCAAGGGCTGTCGGTTTCGCTTTAAAAGCTGAATTTCCCGCGAACAATTTTCCTTCGGTAATTCGATGGCGGCCACAAAGGGGACTGCAACGGAATCCGTATGTCGTTTCCCCGTCGTTAATCCCCCCGCCTCTGGCTCCAAATAAATCTAATAACAAATTCAACGCGCCAGCTATTTGCATAATTAATTATGAGTCGATTCAGGCTTGTTAATCATTCAACGTAATCGGGGATGACTGTCGACGCGCGCGAGGCAGGGGTAAAAATTTCATTGATTCCCTTGTGGGGTGGGGGCGTTCCATGTTTATCTGTTTCACCGTTCGGGAGAGATGAACGCGTTTTTGGCTGATCGGCCAGCCACAGATATTTGGGGGATTGTTATTTATGGAGAGAAGCTGCCATCGATGTTCGTCGGAACAAGAAACATCAAGATTGAGAAAGGAAATATTTATTCTACAACAGAGAATGATGATATTTTATGGTTGCTATGATACAATTTAACATATCTCAAAATTTACATTTGATGTATATAATTATAATGATAACAAGTAAGGGTGAATCAGCCCCTGAGTGTTTCAATAATTCGAATGCAGATGCATCGCGATAAAAGGGGAGAATCGTGTGCCGCAAGACAGCAGCGTCACGCCTCTTCACCACCCTGTACGAGACCACCCTTAAATTCATTGACTCCCCCGCCGAATGAGCGATTCAATTATATTAATGACTCACAACAATATACCCCCTAGCGGCACTCGAGGTGTGGCTGCAGGAAAACCACTCGAGTGGATGGTTTTATCCCTTCTGAATTTATGGGGAATATGGGGGAGAGAAAAATGTTGGGGGCTCTGGCAAGCCGTACAGACTACATTCGAGAAACTTGTTGGAACATTTTGGGCGGAATGACGTGAAACTTTGCTCGGCGATTATTCACCATTACTAATTGGTAATTAAAAGAGGCACGAGAGTGTAACGATTGTTCCCCCGCAATAAAAAAGTGACATGAACGGCAGGATGCGCAGGCTACTCGTGGCACAATAAATCGATAAATAAATACGGCCGTAATTAGCAGTTTGGCTCGTGTACGAGGGTGAATACGCATTGTTTCGCGAATAAATCAACGCCAGCAAGACTCGAGTCAATTAATAATGCATCTGTTCGTCGACACGGGCGATCGCTGCGCAAGCATGGAATTTTAATGAGTAAAAGAGGATGCTGCGGCGGTTGTAAACGTTGCGTTCACATAGAAATCCCTTGGGGCTGCTACCAGAAAAGGACGGTAATGAGTTCTCCTCGAAATTGTCGGGGATACCTCGGGAAAAATCGAGCG
Organism: Andrena flavipes; assembly: GCA_963971345.1. Lineage (NCBI taxonomy): Eukaryota > Metazoa > Arthropoda > Insecta > Hymenoptera > Andrenidae > Andrena > Andrena flavipes. Next base: position 43,733,752 of record OZ020482.1, read on the forward strand.
ATCGATACATAATTGCAAATTGACCCAAAAACTCGGCGGGATAGAGACCCGTGACGTAGTTGCAATTCGATTAATTCGGTCTGTCGAGTGTAGCTATCCATCGAAGGTGATAGAATTAACGTAAATATGCCCACGGTCCACGGCGTAAAAGAGATATTCTCGTGAGAAGAAAAAGGATCGATCGACTGGATGGCGCGAAGGATACTTAAAGGATACTTCCGTCTTCGTAGATATTTTAGCAATGCAACGATCACGAAAGTCTCGCTCTGAAATATACCTAGGCAATTATGAAATATGAATCAGAACTTGTTAACGAAATTTCGAGGCGAAACTCTTGAATCGTGTTCCCTTGGACAGCTTCGTGGTTTCTGCTAGAAGATTTTCTCGACGAGGTGTTCGTCGGAAATTAATTGAGGAATGGGCGATAGAAAGCGATGGAAATCGCGACAACGACCGACGACGATATTAGTAATTAAACAGGGATACCCGAAATTTGATAAATCCGTATCGAAATGTCGTCCCTAACGAACCGTAAGGGGCGAATGTAGGGCGCAGACGGTCCCAGCCATACGCGAGGGCTTTGCATGAAATTTGAATACGCGATTTCACGGCGGTGTGTTAATCCGTTTCGATATTCGGTTACGTTGTCTCTCGTGTTACTTCCAGTTCTGTAATGCGCGTATATGAATCACAGAAACGGTGTCTGGTAGCTGGTTTATTTAATTGCTGGATCCTCGGCGTTGATCGTGTAATTTTCGTCCTGAAACTAATCGATTAATCGATTAATTCGAGATTTGAAAATGACACTTTGCGATTTGGTAGGGGCTATTCTGATGAATTTCAGTATTCTATCGTCGTCATTTCTTCATTTATGGGTAACATTGGAAGGAGAAATATAAGAATTATAAAAGTTTCGAATGCTAGTCTCTCGAAGACTATCGGTGAATCTAAGTTTTAAATGTTCATTGAGAGGAAAAGTAAAGATGAGTGATTCGATTGAATCGAAGCTATGATAATACTTGATAATTTAATTCTACAGAGTATAATCGGGAAAGTATACGAAGACAGAAAGCCTGAACTTAATTTTACACATTCTGGATGCACTTTCCATTTAGAAGATGAGCTCGCTAACTGACACCAAGAGTGCCAAAGTAAAAACGATTCCAATACCAGTAAATCCATTAGTGACCGTGATTTTTTGTCTCCGACACAGTAGCAACTAAAAAAGGAGGTGCAACAGTACCAATCAATTACCCCGGTTTGCTAATTGTCAAATGGCAAGAATTCACGTCTTACTAAACCAGGTTCCTAAGCGACGAACTGCCATTTTCAACCCCTAATCAGTACCATGGAGGCTAATAATATTTAAAATTATCCACGCGACCTCACTAGGCCTTTGTAAACAGATTTCTGTGCGATAGTAACGCAAGGTCCAGACTAACCTCGGTAAAATCACGCTAAAATTTGAGCCAATAACCCAAGGGTTGCCGAAGCTTGCGAGTACAAGGAAAATAGTGATCCACGGTGGCTGATGAGGGGTTGTTCGGACGTGACGTAAACGATTATCCTGCTAGCAGCTAAACGATGCAACCAACTAACAGTTTCTGACAAAAACAGGATACAGGTTGCCGGCCATGCCGTGGAGCTGGCTGGGGGCGGCGGCGCCATCGGCAGCTGCAGCTGCAGCGGTCGCCGCGGCCGCGGTGACCCCATCCCCTGCAGCTGCACCGCTCGTCCTTGCACCCAGGGCGGCGGCGAGACGAAGGTACAGAGACTTCTAATAATCCAAGCCAGAAGTGACGCGAGATTGAATGAAACCACCAGCACGACACAAACCCCCCAATCACCTTCTACAACCCTTTCTTCCAAGTTGCACAGATACCTTCCAACCCCTCCATTTCGCGGATACACAAGTTTCTAGGAAAATGTCTCTCGTGACTATTCTGTGATCGATCTAGGATAAAGTAACTTTCACCGGGTAATTTTCTTCAAAGGAGGAATCAGTCGACGAAGACTTCGGATTGTAGGAGGTGGAGCACGTGTCATGGATCGCTCAAGATAATATCTTGTAGCGAGTTCTTTTGAAAGTGAATTTCATGTGTGAATAGAATTTACTTTTGAATTCCTCCTCAAGATATTTTACGTGACCGTACCGCGTGGAACCACACTTTAGAATCAGCTGCAATGGAGCTATCCAATCGTCAGATTCCTCCTTCACGAGCCTAAGTTAGCTTAGTGATTTCCCATTTTTCCTCTGCACGCGAAAAAATCGACGTCGCCGATTGAAAGCGAGAGATTGCCTCTCCCAAGGGCCCAAAGTGGATCCCATTTCCCCTGCAACGAAACGCAGCTTTTGTCCCCTGGACTTGACTCGGCGCGACTCCCGAGTGTCTAGAGATTCCCTGGACGAGGCCATTGTCGCGAAAGTGTTCTCCACCGTGGATTAGTTACCATTACCCACCACCCACTTAATTACCGATCATCGGCCGATCACCAGGCGCGTACTCGCCAAGCGAGAAGTTACCCCTCATAATTGGAACGGATTAATTGAAAGGATACCGCTTTTAATTGCGTAGCAACTCGTCGGACACCGGGGCCCCAGCTAGAATTCTCAGATAATTGAAGCATCTTCTACTTGTACGGTCTTTGAACCACGAGAGACACGGTTTCTATCTTCTTCCTCGATCTAATGAAACGACATGGTCCCGGCTCAGTTTGAAGTTTCAAAATTTTCTGCAGGAATACGTGGCTCGTGAAAAATGAGGAGGCAATCTCTTGACGAACGTATCCCTAACCATTCCTCCACTTCTTCTACTTCATGTTCGAAGTTTCTTCCAGTTTTACTACTCTAGTTTCTCCGTTCACCCTTCCCGACACGATTGTTACGTTTTGTTCACGGTTCGTTGTTACAACGTGGACGATGATAACAGCATCGAAGGGGTCGTCGGGTTTGCACGACCGGAACAGAATACATATCCCGGAATCCGCTAGCAAACGCTACAACATTGTTGCTAGCTCATCGAGCACCGTTTCTTTTTGCTGTACACTGTACGTCTTTCACTGATCACCCCTTCAAACCTCCCCCCCTTTTTCTCATTCTCTTCCTCTCTCTCTATCTCTCTCTCTCTGAGACACGCATTATCGATGCTCCTTTCACGTAATTAGCCAACCCTAGACGCCATTAAAGGCGACGTTCGCGAGACCGATTATCGATCTGTGGTCGAAGGTAAGCTCCTTCGTTCTTACGACACGCTCGTGCTCCGAATTTTTCCATTTTCTCTGATTCAGACTGAACGATTCGAGTAAATGTTTGATAACGCGAGAATTATAATTCTTTGATAACCGTGGAGAAATTCGTCGTGGTTATTATCTTTAGTTGAAATTTCTTCCACTGACCAATTGCTTACGCGAGTAATTATTTTCGTTAATTGATTAATTTTCGAATAAATTATATGTCAAATTGAAAAAGGGGAGCACGTTCTTTAAAGATAACTACTTAAACCTGAAAGACCTCGACCACAGATCTAATGGCTGCGCTCGATCACGTTGTTTGATGATTTCTACACACCCCTCGAGATCCTGTCTTTGGAATGCGCCTGCTGTAAATGCATCACTGCTCTAGTCTTGCTCTTGACGCACCCAATTATTTCCACAGCCGGGAGTGAGTGACCGGCTCGATAACCGTCCGACCTCGACGGTCGTTAAGTCTCGCTCGAGATTGCCGCTAACATCACTTCGTGCGACACTTGCACGGTAGTTAATCATCCCCCGTTGTTGTGTTGTTGACTGTTGATTGTTGATTGTTGTTGTTGTTACTGTTGCTCGTTGTGCCCAGTTTTCTAGCCTAACCAGCAATGCTAGTTTGCCTTCCCTTTGTGACCAATCGCTGCGTCTGTTTCCTCAAGAGATTCGAGATTAAAACTATAATAGTTCTCGGTGCTTAGAATTACTTTTATAGAATGATACGAAATTACAGTAGAGATCGAAGATGAAAATAGTGGAAGCGCGCCAAGTCTGCTTGATTCGCCAGTGAAATTAAATTCCAAAGTTATTATAAAAGTATTAAATAAGTCAGTGTTGGATGGACATAGCTTACGTACTGTAACCGGTAACACTTCGCTACCGTT